>WEIS01036110.1:0-36134 GCA_013389965.1 Todus mexicanus
GAGACATTTCAGACAACCTGAGAGAAGACTGTAGTTGATGCAAACCCCTTAACTCCTCCTATAGCTGCTATAAGACATGGAAGCTATTAGTAACGCTTTTCAAAAAGAGGCTCAACTTTCATTAACTCTCTGTGGTGGTAGGTTTGGAAATGGCATCCACCTCTAAAGTTGAAGGGGAACACCAGAGAAAACAGCGATGGCTCCAAGAAGCACAGTCAAAGGCTGGGGTGAAAGTCAAGAAACTGGAGAACACATGGCACGTCAGATGTTGGGTGCAGGACTCGCTTGCCAGGCAGATACTGAGAAAAGCTGAAAGCCTGTGCTATCCAAATGAAAGAGTAATTTTCATTCATTAAATTCAGCTGGTTTCCCAGCAATTGAATACTTTCCCACTCACCCAGTATGAGGTTTGTTCCCATTCTTTCAGGGATGCCTGTTGCACACAGTCGTAGGGATCCTGTTTCCCTGCCAAGCTGTTTGTTCAGCTTCACTGTGACTTTTGCACTGCATGCCCAGACACACGCTAGGACCCAGCACGATGGCACTTGTGAAATGTGTTCATAAAAACAAAGACATTCATTAGCAAACACAGAGGCGTAAGAACAGCAATCAAGTCCTGGGGTGAAAGAGGACCTGTCTGATCCTGAAAGCATCAGCTAAGCCTTCACCACTTCAGGACCAAGGCAGAGACAGGAGCAGTATCTCCCAGGACAGAAGACAACATGTAAAGTCTTAATCTTTTGTTAGACAAAATGCATCTTGAATCTTCTTGCTGTCTTTCATGCATATAGACAGAAGTAGAGCAATTGCCTTTCTTATTAGACTATGTATAGTTTGTTAATGTTTTGGGTTTTTTTTCACCAGGCAGTCTTGCGAATGATTAGTAGGATGTTTGCTGGATTCTGCCAATGCCTTTTTTTTTTTTTCTTCTCACATCTCAGCCTTTTCCAAACAGAACATGTCAGTGCACAACACCAAGGTACAGCAGCTCTGCCCTGAACATGCAATCAGCAATGCCAGTCCTGATATTTCTGCAGAGCAATGTACAAAGTGGGAGTGCAGCATGCTTGCATGCACTGGAAGACGTTGATCTGGTCACATATGCCAGAGAAAGGAGCAAAAACTCCAGGGTTTGAGATAAACAAGCAGATGCTCAGGGCTTGACTTGTAGGCATCTGGTCATATTTATGTCCTGATATGTCCATGCCATGCAAAGAAGTATGTATGGCACAGGAGTGGCACCAGTTTGCCTACCACCACATCCAGCCCCAGTGCAAGCATGGAAGCTGCCAACTTCTCTATTAACTGATGAAATTTTCTGGCCAAAAAATCTCTCAGGGGAAGACCTCTCTCCTTGCTCCCGTAGAGAAAAGTCCCCTCCCCCAGGGAACAGCCCTGCCTCAAAACAACACTGACTAAAGCCAGGTGTCCTTCCTGTTATCTTAGTCTACCTTTGCTGCTACTACCATCATCACCTTCTCCCCAGATCCTGAACCACAGCCAGGCCCTCCTCCTTGCTGCTCTTGCTTTTCATCCTGGAAACTTTTCTATCTGTTGTTCAGCTTCACCTTGTTGCTTGTGATTTAGATCATGTAAGTGACTTCAAGTGCCACCAAGGAAGGCAGTGGAAGAGCTCAGCAGTAGGGAAATCTCTGCCCAGACCCCTAGTAAAATGCCAATTTTAGGTAACTGCCTTTAAATATTTTGTAATTATTCATTCTCACCTGGTCTTCATCCCGCTCTCCATCCATCCATCCATCCATCCATCCATCCACACAACCTCCCAAGGAAAGGATTCCTTTCACCTCACCAGTACTGCTCCCTTCTGCAGAACAAGGTCTGTAGGTAGGAATGAGCTCTGGAGGGAAAATGTTCTCTCTCCTTCTGCTCTTTCTTACCTTCTTACTTGTCTACAAAGGTAGACACCTTTGGTTTCCTGATGAGAAAAAACTTCAGGAAACATGAAGGGCTGATCTGCTCTGAGACCACCAGAGCCTTAGCCCTAAACAAATTCAGAGGGCCTAGTTACCCCATTATTCAGGGACGACATTGTGCAGCCATCTCTTTTCCTTGTCTAGACAGCCTGGTTTGTACCTGAGTGCCTGGGAGCATCCCTAGGCTATCTATGCTGTTAAGTTAATAGCATAATTCTGGTATCATTTTGGAGCAGAACAGCTAACCCACCCCAAGAAGTCTCTGCACGCAGTTGAGGAGACATTCCCAACAAGCCATTTCCGTGCAAGTGTCCTGTACTAGGCATGTCCCATGTGCCAGCATAGACACAGCCTCTGGGTTCACAGGACAACCTGTCTGCTCCATGTCCACCCCTGTAGGAAGAGCTGCAATTGTGAGGAGGCACTAAAGGAGCATCTGTGAGGTGTGGGAGAAATGCAGACTGACAGGAGACATGCAACCACTTTGGAAACCGCTGCCAGCATGTGTTCAAGAAGAACAACACGGAAGAGATGTTTGTGCTTTGGACAGGGTTGCTAAAGAGCACAATGCTGGAAATACGGCATCAGAGGTTGAGTGGCCGTGGCTTTTCCAAACCTGGCAGCGCAGCACTTGCTTTTCTTAGAGAGAGGAGACCTCACCTGCACACTTTGCTCAGAGGCTGGAGGGCAGGTGGGTTTGTCCCCACCCCATTTACCAAGTGTCCAAATGCATGGTGGAAGCAACAAGCATCAGGCACAACCAGACCTTGGCATCCCAGGTTTTGCAGCACTGCTGGAGTGGACAAACCCAACTGTTTGGGTCACTTTTTCTTTGATTTTCTTTAGGGAAAGATGAGTTACAAAATGAGAAAAGCATTCCAAAGTGAGTGGGGTTTTTTCAGTCAGCAGTACAGACTGGAGCTCCAGACACAGTGCTATGCCAAGATCTGACAATGCAATACTAAGGGTCATAAAAATAGCACAAAGGTGTGAGCTAACCTGCTCGCAAACCTGTTTTTTAAATGATTAATTTAATTCCAGATAGTGCGTTTCTCACCTTCATTTCACTATTTCTGGGCTGTCTTGTTATGCAATAAAATGACGTTTCCTATAGCTATTTGCTGTAAAAATGACTCTGAAAAACAGATTGTGAATGAACAACAGCATGTGCCAGTTCTGTCAAAAAAAGTAGACTCGGTTCACAGTTTGGTAGAGTCACAGGAGGAGCTCAAGACTGTGCCAAGAAGGGGGCCAAGCCCGAAATAGACCCTGGTCTGAATAGATGTGTAGTGATGCGTTTGGGCCAGGCAGCTTGAACATCTCTTTTTGCCTTGTAGACCATCTGCTTGCTTTAGACCTGCAGTGTTCCAGTTTGTATGTGTTTGCAGGGAAGGAAGGAAGGAGGGAGGCATAGAAAGAAGGAAGGAGGGAAGGCAGGGATAAATAAATGACTATGTGTTACTGTAGGGACAGAATAGTTTCTGCAGCAGCACACTGCTCTCTTGCTTCCCTGCACTGTGAACTCTCCCAGACCTGTCCTCCTACTGCCTCTACCAGTTCTTTCCTGGTACCCTAAATTACTATGTTTGTCAGCATAGGTCACTGAAGCTGGCCACCTCCAGCATCTTTTGTGAGCTGCACATTCTTGTTCTCACCCCAATGGGCCTTCAACATATTTGATGGTTCCTCTGTGTATGTTTCAGTGGCTCTGGGTTCTTTTGAGGCTTCTCTCATCTCTCTGAATATACCTTTATGTTGGGCTTTTATTATCTCATCCATCATCTTGCAGCCTTTGTCCCTCTGTTTTCCAACTTGACTTCTTCAACCTCTTCTAAACAGTAAGGTCTAAGTCCTTTGGAGCAGGACTTCTTCTTTGAACAAAGTCCTGGGCCAATGTGGCATCCTTTTGATGCTGCATCTACTGCACACTCACCAGGCAACACTGCAAAGGCAGCAAGGACCAGACTGTTGTGCACTCTCTGGCTTCGTGTTACAAAGATCAACCAAATCAACATCACATGAGGTGTGAGACTAGACTCTGTCTGTCTAATGAAATAGGACAACACTTTATGGCTCTGCAGGCACTTCAGTCATGTCCAGAACTTCTTGAGGTGGCATATGATCTAAAAATTGTATACAAAAGTTCTGTATCTGTACTGATCAATGAAGGCAAGGCCAGCTGGCCCAGAGTCACTGACAGGTAGATCTCTTAGCCTCCAAAACTGTTTCCATTTGCAAACTACCCTGATAAACAGCCAGGGCTAGTACAGACAGGCAAGCGGCTGTGCTCAGGGGTAGTCTCTACCTGTTTCATTTCCTAGAAGAGGTGTAGCCAGTCTTTCTTTACTACTATGTGTTACAAAGATATTCAGTCTGTCTATGCTCTTCCCTAGCTCCCCATTATTTCCCATAGAAGGCTCACACTCCCTCATCTTTCAACTCCCTCTCATTTTCCTGCTTTTGTCATCAAATCAATTTTAATTCATGTGAATGATCCCATTTTCCATTCTACATCCTCTCCCAAGTATTATTCCCCTATCTCCATTTTCCAGGCCTCTATTATCCCCTTTCTACCATTTCTTCAAGAATGTTTGTGGTGCCTCTAGCATGTGCTCCTACCTGCTGCACAGGTGTACGTGTGGGTACACTCATCAGCATTTGTGAGCAGCTTGGTGAGAACTTGGAAAAGGTGCAAGCTCCAAAGGTTTGAAGAAGGTCTGAACACTACAAGATCTTTCAGTCAACAGCTTTGTCTTTGCGTATTGCAAATTCAAGGATCCCTCTGATGCTCTCTTACAAGGGTGAACTTTGCCTTGGGCATGATCTACTTTTCAATTTCCAGCAATATGTGGACATAGTTGGCCCAACAGTTAGTACTCTCACAGAGATGGTGATGCTCTTGGTAGACATATGTCATGCCAACGCTTCAGTGACACGTGTGTGAGCCCCGTCACTGGTGGGTCCCAAGGAACCCCATCACACAGCCTTGCAAACCAGGCATGACCTTCATACTGATCTCCTCTGCTCCACATAGCAATAAGGCACTGACCCTTCAGAGCATTTTAGCATCAAACGAATAAACTAGACTTGAGTTATAAGGACTCCCCTCCAAAAGGGAACTTTACATTTCATCTGCTACATACGAAATGAGTTACAGCCCTAGGCAGTCTGCAGTGAGTCTCTAGGAACCACAGAGCACGTTGCGATTCCTGGGCAGTCTGTCTCACACTGGCATTCTTCTAGCTGGAAGACCTGCTGCTCTCCCATGCAGTAGCTGCGGATCTGAAGTTCATGGCAGTTTCTTCAAGGTTTCCAATTAAAATCCCATAACACACAAACAGATTGGGCCTTCTTTTAATTAATCATCATTCCAACGGAAAACATTGAACAAGACACAACATCTGAAAATTGGTGGGGAAAAAAAATGGGGTTCCTTACAAAGTTTAATTTCTCTTTGATGAAAAGATTTTATTGTCTATCATGATCCCAAAACTCAGGAGCAGCTCTATAATGAGAAGTCAAGTGACTGGGAAAATAATTACAGAATAATGAAAACAACTCAAAATTTAAATGTACTGCATCTATAACACAACTCTTCATTGCAGATGAAGTCTATTATTCAGAAGGTAGCGTGGCTTGGAATTGAGCTCATCTCAGGGAGACATCCAAAATGTTTCACTTGTTTTGCTTAATCGGGTATTGCTGTCATTTGTAACGGAGTGATTGACTGCTGTGATTGCTATGGTGCTTCTTCTGGATTAGTGCCCCCGCACATCCACCTTGTCTAATGACAAAGTTTGTGGCTAATTCATTATAGTCATTTCGGCCATTTCTAGTGAATCAGTGCTACGGATGTGGTACGAACTGCTGACACCCACTCATGATAACCTCAAGGAACAGTTACACTCCATTATGAACTCAAAATAGATGCAAAAGGCTTCTGTAGCACAACTCTCAAACCCAAAATGATAGGTTAATGAAGAAATGTCACTGGCTATTTTTCCCAAAGGTTTATGTTAATGCAAAAAAAAAAAAGGTGGAAGGGTAGGGGTCCCAGAACAAGCTCAAAGGGAGACCTCTAGGGCTGAGGGTTGATGGGCAGAAGCTTGAAATTCAGAACAGAGAAATGACCAATTACTATTTGATTTCTCTGTGTTCAGAGAAACAGAGCTTCATTAGTCTAAATAAGTAAACAGAATTGTTCAACATTAAAACATTATGGTAGGATAATTTTCTTCTCAAAACAGAAATAAACTTCAGCAGACCAGACTTTGTCTAAACATTTGTGTCATAAGGGGATCATGCTGGTTTGGGCTATTATCTAAACACACTTCGTTCACAATGCCCCGAATTCACCGTTCCTTTCATCGGCCACCATTTCACAGAAGAGCAGGTGAAGCGCCCAACCTCTGTGCAGAAACCAGCATCTCAGGTAACCCTGGAAATAAACTCAGGAACTGCAGCCAGAGATGACGTCTGTGCTCTCTTTGTACTTGGAAGTTTCAGGAGACTGATTTTCTTGGACTTGGGGCCCTTGGAAAAATCTTGTCTTGTGACCAAGATCACTGAATAGGCTTTGTTTTGAGGGCAATCAGTGAAAGATGGAAATGCCTATATGGGAATTTGCTTGGCATGTACCTTTGGAGGATTTGAGATTAACATATTCACAGTCATATTCCAGAGTGGAGGACCTGCACTGATTTTTTTCCTCCCCTCATCTGTTTCATTGATCCAAATATAGCTTCATAGATACATAATATTGTTCAGGTTACGTTTCACTTTCTTTGTTCACCTTATGGCCCTCTTGACGCAGTGCAAGCTCTTGCAGAGCACAGTCATCATTAAATACAAGCATCATCTATTTTATTGGAACCTATGTTTATTTCACAACCTCAGAGAATTACTGCTAACAGATATGACTGCAGAGACTCTCCCTTGGGCACCTTTTGAGCACGGCTCCTCAGAAGGTTCCTGTTAACCACCTGCTGCTCAGGACCAGGTCTGGAACTCATCACCACTCCTATCCACTTTTAAAATTTGTTCTTTGTTTCTCTGTAACTTGTTTTTAATAAGCCACAGTTACAAAATTACTTGGTTTATGTTTCTAGGGCCTGCCAAACATTTGAGCAAATCAGGAGAGGGAGGTTGATTTTACCCCAAGGCAATCTCTCTATAACCCCCTCCCCAAACCTGCTCATGCTGACAGCCCACTCCAGGGAGATTTACGTTTTCTCAAACGAAATTAAGAAAAAGCTTACGGTGTGAAATGAAGGGCAGCAGGGTCCCCCCACACTCAATTTTTTTCTCCCAGGCTGTTGAGCACAGGGGGAGGAGAGTGACAGGTAACTCTGGCAATCAGTGATGGACAGTGTTCACATAGGGAAAATGCTGCAGGGATTCGCTCCACTGGTATAAATACCTCCTCCTCTAGCTTGCTTTTCTCTCATTTAATATTTCTGAATAAATAGTTTTGAACACTAAAAATCTGCTATTGGATCTTAACCAAAATCCTCCAACATTTTTATGACACAGCACATCAAAGTGCTGATAGGAAAAACATGGAACATGAGAGGATGATTGATCATCCCCAAATAAACCTTCACACGTAATAGCTTTCCCTATCTAGAAGAAGTGCTGCGAACACTGCATTTCAGCAAAAGCACTGAATTCCAGGACTGCTGCTCAGATGGGGCAAACGTGTCCCACTGCAACGACTCTCTGGGGTCCCCCCTGTGAGGAAGGTCTCGCCTGTGGTTAAGTTGTCTCCAGTGGTCTCATGTCTTTTCCTGGACTGTATTACTGCACAGGAAACCTCTAAGCAAACATCTGTCTTTGGTGGTTGTTCAGTGTCAATTCACCGAGATTACGTTTGCCAAGGGAAGAAAAAATTCACAAAACCAGTAAATACTGGAAAAGACAAGGTAATTCCAGAGTGGTCTGAAGTAACTGCAGCATCAGCAGTAACAGAGGCAATTCTGATCTGGTGCAGGTAAAGCCCTTTGCTTGATGGAGCAGCTGTCAGAAAACAGAAAGAGGGAAAACCAAAGACCGTGATCCTGCAGCACAACCATAACATAGTTTTATTTTAAAGTTAAAAATAAGGTTTATTTCAACACTTTGCGATTAGTGCCATCACAGGAATTATGGGTTAGTTTCTTTAATAGCTGCAGCAAAAATCTAGGAGCTGCAGCAAACCTGGGTAAAGAAAAGGAGCTCCTGAAGTAGAAGTTTGTTTCCTGCTCTGCACATATAAAATATTGTTCACTAGTATATTGTTATTCTAATTTATGTTGACTATTTTGTCTCTTCGCTGACTTCTCTGAGCACTTTCCTTTGCCACTGTAGGGATTATTGCGCTAATAAAAAATATTGCCATTCTTGGTGGAGTCCTTGACTAGGAGATGTCTGTTTCTAATTGTTTTCTTATTGTTGGCTTTGAACTTCACATCTTTTGTGCTGATGTGTGCCTTGAAAGCTCTTCTCGGGGAATATAGTATTACTAATATGCGATGTTGATCAGCCCCCATGGCAGGATGTTTATATGCAGAGGAATGTTTTGATCTGTGGTTATAGCCTGAGCCTGGATCTCACCCGGGTTAATTTGGACACTGTTTTGTTTGATTCTGACAGACTGCCTTCACTGTATCTTGGGTTTATTTCATAGATTTAATGTCTTTGATTTATCAATGGCCAGTGAATCATATTTTCCCCCATTTTTACAGATTGCATGGTAAGTGCTAGGTTGTCAGCAATTCCGATTTAACATGTAGAGAGTTTCAGATTTATGAGCAGCGCTATTACCCTTGCTCTGTTGAATTAATAGCAGATGCCCCTGAATTTGGTGTGTGTATACAGTATTTGTTACTTTTGATTAAATACAGTGCAGTCCTTGGGACATGTACAATACTTACATTTGAATGTTACCAAGCAACATCACATGATTTTTATGTCTGTGATAGTCACAAGGGACTGTGAGGTGAGGTGCTGGCTGAGGAGCAAACTTGCTGCTGCTGTACTGAAAAAAAAAAAAAAAGATAAATTGTTCCAGATTTGCCATGCTGGCTTGAATGAGTGGTCGGCCTGGTCTGATCCAGTCTCCCTCATCCGGCACCAGCTGAGAGTTGCAGAGGAAAACTGAAACAAATAAACTAACAAAATCTGAGATATGTAGGCAATTTGCAGTGTGATTTACAAGATGAGAGTGCTCTTTGCTGACTTACAGGGATGGTGTGGGGTAGAGGAGCATCACTGACTTTATTAAACTTTTAGGATTGCAGAATGAAAGGAGTTCAAGAGAGATATATGGTAGTTTGGATGGGATTGACACAACGCTGGAAGAGGATGTGGCATCCCCCTCCTTGGCAGAAGAGGGGAGGGAGGGCTGAGAAAGGCCCACTTGGGCAGCATCCTACTCCTACCACTGGCAGATGTTAGGGAAGCTGGTGGAGGCTGATCATCCCCTGGCTTGCCATGTACCTGTCACTGAGGACATGCTGCTCTCGGAGAGGTGATTCTCCCAGATAGGGTTAATGGTCATTTTCATGATGAAGGGAAAAATGTCCCAATGGATAGGCAGAGAATTTCAATGTACTATGAGAATTGCTAATACTGCTGGTCTCAGAAAAGGAGCAATTAAAGCCATTCAGATGGTTTCCGTGTTTCTCATCCTGGACATGGAGCAGGATAAAGGATGAAATCCAGGACAGTACTTCGGAACTTTCTTCTCAAGTAAGGTGCATAGGCTACAATGAGTGATGAGAAAAGCCTGTCCCATGCCCCTGGGACCTGCCCCTCTGCCAAGTACCCTAATGGCAAAATAATTTCTCATGGGCTTCTGGCTGTGGAGGATGCCCTACCAAGGTGATTACTGCCCAGCAACTTGATCTCTCTTGAGTAGACCTTTCAATTCATTTCCCCCTCAAGCTTAGGAGGACGCAAAATTCACATCCTTCTCATCCCCCTGTTCTGATATCCCATATCCACCCTTCATATATGCTGGACCAGCAAAACCACCATGCTTTTTAGGAGCACTGAGATTTCTTGTAAGATCTTTGGATGGAAGATGCCCAAAGTAAGGTACATTGACTTAGTCCACAAATGGGTCTGATTGTCAGCTTAAACACTTGAATAATTCTGTCAAAGAAACCAGTTCTGTGGTTAGATTCATTGCTGACTCCATCCAGAGTATTTAGTGCCTGGCAGGATCAGCTCTACAAATATGTCTCAAGCATCTTAGCAACCCAAAGAAGGAGTCGGCCTCCAGACATTTAAGAAGAGAGCCCGAACCACTTGGGATTCATCATGGTCCTCTGAGCCATAGTTCTCATGAGTTGCTCAGAAATTATACAGAGCCAAGCAGGCTGCAGAGATCTTGCTCAGTTAGCATTTCTGGAATATCTCTCCCAAGCAGGCTTCACAAAACTCGCATGACAATGAAGACATGGCCCTGCAAGGCCCTTCATCTTGCTCTCTGCCCCAAAGATGGTGAACTCCATCCTTTACAACAGCAGTGGAGCAACTCCTTCTGACATGAATTAAAAGTGGGTTTTTTTTCCCAGAATATTTGGAACTCCTGTAAGTTGTCTGTGTGCTGGTGCTGATAGTGTGATTTTACAAATGCCCTCTGTAGCTGTGAAGATAACCCACGCTCTGCATTAATGCAGTTGCTGTACCTTCTAACTCATCAAACCATCTCCAGATCTCTGTCTCCATAATAGCAACTGTCATGCACAATTCTCTGTTCTGTCAAGATTTTAGGAGTCTTCTAGACAAGATAGGTGTCTCCTATCAGGACAAACACATTCCAACATTTTCTGAGTTCCTAGTGGTTTTCTAGGGATTTTTACCAGGTCTCCCAACAGTGTGTGGAGTTTTATAGCGACTAAGCTGCTCATTTTAACAGAATGCATACATTCTGTTTTCTTTCTTCTCCTCTTTCATCATTAAAGCATCCTGGACAGAGCCGTAAAGACAGTATTTGTCATGTAGTGTTTTCTAATAGCAATTTCATAAACCTCAGATCAAGATATGAAAGGGGGGGAAAAAAAAGGAAAATGTGACATATAAACAAAATAAGCATATTCAAAGGCACATGTTTATCTGCTCTAAATCCATGTGACCTTATTTTGCCCAGCAAATGTATATGTGCAGCAATGAACAGCCTCACAGATAAACACACACACACACAAACACTGTGGAAGAAGTCAGATCATGCCACTAGTGACTGCATTTTTCTCTATATGAAAGTCATTTAATACCAACAGTTAGAGGTTTCCAGCAGAGCTGAATGACACAGTCCGTGCTGAGTTGGGAAGGCTGGGAAATGTCTGTATGAACAACTTTCATGCATTAATGCTACATGTAAAGCCTTGAAAGTCGTAAGTGTGTTCAAATAACATCTGGTTCTCAACACCATTACATCAAGTGACACCATCCAGCGATTAGTCCAAGTGTTAATCCTTCTTCCAGTAGAAATCAGAGAACACCTAGGATGGGAGAAATCTAGTGGGAACAACAAATGGAAAAAAGCTTTAACTTCAAAATGTGTTTTAAGGCAAGATTTTCAAATGTACCTAATGTCAGAAGCAAGTACCAGCCACAGAATTTAAAACACAGCACGGTTAAGTTTGTGGGAGGTTAGGTGCCAAGTCAGATTTGGGATTTGTACAGAAGAAGACAAATCATGCCTTGAAGAGTGTCCGTAGAGGTGGATTGGATGAATGGAGGCAGAGGGGGGTCAGACAGGTGGCTAGTTCAGAACCTGTCAGCTCACAGCCCGCTTCACAGGTCCAGGTGGCGAGAACAATTTATCTGGCTTAGACTGGGACAAGACACTTTCCAGTCACAATCCTGATCTCCACAGGCACTCACATGAGTTGCCTGGAAGTGCTCTGCCCTGGGAGGTGACTGGGATGGAGGAGTACTGGGACAGAAAAGGGGATGGGCTCCACAGGATGCATCAGAGATGAAGTCAAGCTGGGGAAGGAAGAGACATGGCTGGGACAAAGCCAAAACTCCTCCTTGGCTGAGTTTCATATTCTTGTCAGGATGAAGTCCTAGCAGAGAAATGTTTTGTTCAACACAAAGCACTGGAGGATATTTTGTTCCACTGACTGTATGACAGTTGTAATCGCAGCTGACATGTTATGATGCCGGCGTGCAATCTGCATTGTCGTTTTCATCATGGGCTTCATATCTTTGACTTGTACCTTAGGAGTAGTTAGGTTTGCCCCAGGTTTCCCCCTTTTTTGCTTGTACTCATTTAGATGTGATTGGCATGCCTCCTATCAGTAAACAATAAACTCTTCCCTACATGGCCCTCAGCTCCTGTGTGAGCTTAGAGACACAGATATTTTTAACTAGCAATATTTCTTGTTTAGAACTTTGACTTTTTCTACGGATGTTAAATATTGCCAAGAGTTTTCAAGAATAAATCTTAACAGCTAAAAATATCTGTATTTTATATAGAGACATGGATATGACCAGTACCTGGCCACAACAATGGCAGTAGAAGAAGCTATTTCGTGAGCACAGAAACCTGGCCACTTTCTGTGGTCCTTTCCCATTCTAATTCCCCATCATCTGCATCAATCCCTAATCTAGATGAGGGATATCAAAGGATGCATACCTGTCTTTTCCCTTTAGTGCTTGTTTTGGACCTCTTACCTATGAATCTGCTTAATTCGTATTTGAATCTCTTCTGGTTAAGTGTCTCCACAAGCTCCTGGGGCAATGAATTTTAAAAAATCAGTATTCATTAGTAAGGAAATGATTTATATTTTGAAAAAAAAAATATTTAGAATCTAAACCAAGATCTCTTTAAAGACAATTTCCTACTAGTTTCAATAAGCCACTCAAGTACTTGCAGGGTTTCACTAATAAATTAATCTTATCCTCTGCCTTTATGATACTGAACCCTGACAGTATCTCCTCACAGTCACCTTCTCTCCAAATTGAACAGTCCTAATCTTCTGGTCTCTCTTGCTCTCGTGTGTTTTGGTTGTCCTTCTCTGTAAGTCTAACTCCATCATATCCTTCTTCAGACGCAGAGATGAGAACTGCAGATGTTTTTCGCAATGTGGTTGTCCTGGTTTGGGTTAGAACAGAACAATTCTGTTCTATGATTTTTATTTTCCAGCTAAGTCTGTCTGAAGTTAGCAGCGTGGTTACCAGCCAGAGTCTGCTTCTAACAGCGATAACGCTCCGTGTTTATAGTTAGCACCAAGGATTAGTGTGCAAACCAAGGTCACTTCTAGATNGGTTTTCTATAGTGACAAAATGTACATATTGGCAAAATGGTGTCTTTTTTCTCAATACTCTTCCTTACAACTAGTAGCACTTTGAGAATAGTAGTATCCTTCCAATTTAGAATAGAGTAGAATCGACTATTTTGATTGGAAGGGACCTACAACAAGCATCTAGTCCAACTCCCTGACAGAAGCGACATCTTTTTTCAATGATCATATTACCTTCTAGAGGCTCCATGCTTCCTGTATTCTCATGCTATATCCTCACTGAACAGGGTATTACACCTCCACATACTCAGTCCTACTCCCTAACTCCCTGGGCCATGGACAGAGTGGTACATTCACACTGAAAGTGCCTGGGACTGTTGCAGGCCAGGCAAACTGAGACAGGCATAGTTGCTCAAATACTTCCACCTGAAACTTGTGAAATTCCAAGAGGTTTTGACAGTTGTCTTTTCTAAAATGTGCTTTTGCATATGTTTCAGGCACATGTACAGTAAAAACAATTTAAAATCTTACAAACCAGACCACTGAAAAGTTATGAAGACTCCAAAATCAGTTATTGCATTATCCCTTGGCCCTCCTCAGCACTTTGTACTGGGAAGATGACATCATCAGTCAAAAGAAATATTGGTTCTCCAGATGTGTGAAGGATACCAAGGGTTTTTTTCTTCTCTTATTAATATTCTTTAGCTGTATGACTTTGCCTTATTGCAAATACGCACAGGTAATAAAGCACGTGTGATGATGTATGCTTATAGATTTAACATTCTAAGGATTCTTTTTACTGCATTTCAGAAACACAATCACTGTGCTTGATTTGTTGCTGCATCTCTAAGATTAGAAAAGAATCTCTGGAAAATGTTGCTGTAATAAGGAAGACATTTTTAAAAACTAGATTCAAAAATACATATGGTTAATAGGTGAATTTCAGTGCGGAATCTGATTAGTTCATGATTTATGTTATGTTTTTAAAGGTGATTGAATTCAAAGTATTTAGAGAGTGTTTTGTGTCCCAGAAGTCCTGTTAGGACTTAGTACAGTCTTCTTCTTAGCTGGAATAGTCCTAAAGAAATAAGTGATATATCACAACCGCAAGTGAAGGAATGCTGGATGATTTAAACAAAGAATTATCAGGAAAACTGGACTGGTGTTACTTGTCTAATAAATTATTTTTTTGCAAACATTTCATAAACATTAATCTTAATGTCTACAGCCTCTATTTTTTCTTCCTAGTGATACAGTTTTATGACTGCACTCTCAACAATAATCCCTGTTGATTGTCACACAGAGTTGTTTGGCTCCAGCCTCTATCCTGTCAAAATTAAACCTGTGCCTGGATGGGGGAGGAATAAGGGAAAAAGTCAGAGCGCTTTGTGAAAAGATGTACAAAGAAATAGCCAAGACTTTTTACCTCTTACTGAATCGTAAGAGAATGCTATTTCAATTTAACACCCAGAAGCAAGGTCCAGGGAACCTAACTCGAGCCATGTTGCTCAGCTGTCAGCCTTAGAGAGCTAGTGATGCTCCCTTGGGAGTCAGCTGGGAGGAACAGGCACAAACCTACAACACAGAGAGGGTGAGTTACCCTCCAAAGATGCTTATTTCTATCCTACAACTGTGAAGGAAGCTCATATAATGAAATTTCGATCCAGCCAACTCTCGGATTTCTAGCTCTACTTGAAATGAATTCCACCCAAGTTATCTTCAGCACACATATATACACTGGCCATAGTTTGCACCATAAAAAAAGAAAGGTATGCCACAGATATGACAGAACTACCCAAAAACCATGAATCACACAGTTTAGCGCATGACTGCTTTTTTTGTATCCCATGGTAGTGTCTTGGCAGGTGGAGAGATGGATATATGCAGGTGGGCTTCTGGAAAAGTACAGAGCTGCCTCTAGTCACATCTGGCCTTAACAGATAGGTTCAGTATGAATAACACATGGACTGTACAGTAGAGCTGGGGGAGAAGTCCAGCATTCTCCAAAAAAAAGCCCATAAGCAAAAGCTGTGCACGGTGTCAGATGCCTCGGTTTTCCTTTCCCATTTCAGTATTTTTCCTCAGATGTTGTGAAGTTTCTCATAGTTGCCAGCTGAGATATGCCAAAAAAAATTTCCAGTTTTGTTCAAAGAAAAAGTCTTTATTTGTGCCAAGAAAACTGCATTTTAAGCAGTTCTGAGGAAGTTGGCCTTGGAACCAATGATGAAAAAACCTTATCCTTCTTACCACATCTGTCCGAATTCTAACAAATCACTTCAGTGCTCCAAAGGTTTGGAGCTTCAAGAATGAGTGATATAGAAATGCTAATTAATATATACCTTTAAAATAACTCTTGTCACCCCTCTTTGCAATTGCAGAAGAATTATTTTCTTTCTAAAGACAACTCTGGCTCACATTTTTTTGTAGTAACATCTAACATAAAACCCTTATATATTTAAGAAGTTAATCAGGCTCAGTTGTACAAAACTTAGAGACTTTTAAAAGGATTACTATAATGTTTAGTGCTTGAATTAAAGATGCTTGTTGATCTGCTTATCTTCTTGAAGAAAAAGTAATCTTCAAACTTTTACTAATCAGTGGGTTCCATGGGAATACAACCAACTCCTGTGTATCAGTTGTAATCTGTGCACAATGCACTTTTGTTTATCAAGATCCAGTCCCACGTTCCAGGATGCTCTAGAGGCTCAGGCACCTGATGAGACTGTGCTTCAGGACCATCCTAACCTAGAAGGCCCTAAGCTGTATCTGCCTCCACGCACAATCAGTATGCACATGCGCAGAGTGTTTCTAGATCACAGACACAATAAAATCAGATTTTGTGTTGCATGAGCACTCATACCAGGCTCCAGGGTGTCTGCCTTAAAACCAGTGGATTAGACTCGTTTCACTTTTCAACAAGTTTTAGGTCCCCAGTTAAAGAAGGATGTTGCAAAACTACAGAGGGTCCATTTGAATGCTACTGAGATGGTCAAGGATGCTCATGGCCTACAAAGAAAGACTGAGGACTTCAGGCTTGCTTTGCCTGGCAGAGAGGAGGAAAGAGAGGGATATAATAGCAGTCTAACAAGTATTTAATGGGGCAGTTGCAAAGAGGATGGACAAAGTCTTCTTGGTAGTGGAAGATGTCTAACAAGGGATAAGCAAGTTCAGGCTAAGCATTAGGAAAAACTCATCCACCTGGAGGGTAGTGCAAAACTGGAACCAGAACCTTTATCTTTGGAGGTTTATCAGATTTTGCTAGACAAAGTTGCAGTTGACTTGATCTGGTGTTGTTGATGGCACCACTTTAAGTGTGAGAGTCAAGTGTAGACCTCCCGGGATCCGCTCCCACCAGTATGTCTATGAATTTGTGAAATTAACTACACAACCTGTGTGCAACAGCTCTGATATTGTTAGATCTCTTCTCAGCCTGGGGGCTGAGAAGGTCAAGGCTGCAGGGTGTCAATGCTCTGCTCACACCTGCAGCTGTCCAGTCTGTCTTCATTCCTTTTTCAACCTTCATGAGGTTGCAAGAGCAATCACTTCAATCACTACTGAGATTAGTATTCAATCCTTACGTCCTGTGAGCATCTCTGGCAGCGTAGGAAAGGTGTGTATGAGTTTACACATGGGTGAACTCATGGCAAGGATCTGCTATAATTTCCCAGTAGTTGTTGGCCTGGCTGCCAGGAAGATCTGACTGTCCCCATTGTTCTTTCATTATCTGTCTCAAAAATACTGTCTTTGGGATGGGGTGTCAGGTTGAAATTTTAGCCTTTCATTGGAGAGCGCTTTCTGTTGTGGTACTTGAACCATGCACAGAAAACACTTGTACATACTCCATAATTTGGTCACACATACCAAAGCATCTTCAGTTTACACAGGTTGTTAGGACAGTAGTTGTGTATTTCTCAACATACAACTTGTAGAATTTATGAATGCACATTATCTCCATTAACATCAGTGAGAATAGTGACTATAAATCCCTTCATGCAATTAATACACCACAGTGTGCTATGTGCAGTTCAGCATGCTCAGCAGAATAGTGAAGGAAAATGAAAATTCGAAGCATTGCTTTCCACTCGTCACTGGTAAATTACCATAAATAACTACTCTTACAGCAACAACAAAAAAGCTGATGATTAAGGATTTGCCTGAAGGCACATATATTTGAATATTTAGCTTAATTATCTCAGAAATGCGATAAGTCAAAAGCATTGTCTCAGCTCCAGCTGTTACAAGATTTTCCTTTCTTACAAGAACGAGTTTTTACAAGTTTGAATTCTTCTATTCAATGTTCTAATAGTTTGGAACAAAATATATATAAAAAAGTAAAAATCTGTTTCAGCATTTTAGTTGCATTTATTTCACACAGAGCAACTACATTCCAGCTGAACACTTAACTTTTGCCTATATAAAATCTGCTCTGAAGATAGACTCAATGAATGTATCTGTCTTTCTTCCCTGGTCTAAGATGTTGTGGTCCCCAGTGCTGCAACCATCCCACAAGCATCTGCATTTCCCTCTGACTGCAAAATTGGCTGGTGTACACCTCGTACATAACTTGTAAGAACAGGATCTTGTTTTGACAGGCAGCACAGGTAGCAACAAATGCCGGCTTTCCCAGTGATGTTACTCAGCAAGAAGAGTGAGAACAGTGCACTAGCAAACCTGAAGCAAAACTATGGCAGTGTGAGCAACTAACGGCATGATTAGTAAGTGAACTGTAAAAACTAAGATGTCATTTAAAAAATAAAAATAAACAATAAAAATCAGTACAAATCCATTTGAGTTGAACAAGGTGTTTGGTGTTTTTTACCTGAAACAAGCTGCTTCATTTTGGTTTGAATAATTTTTAACAAATGTAGAGATGCAGACCCCACAGGATAATGAGGAAATGGAGGGGGCTGGGTGCAGCGTTAGCCTGAAACTCAAACATCATCCTTAGCGCTGCACTCAGAGTGGGGTCTGGCTCACTGTTTGTCACTTTCCCGCAAAGGGTTTTTCTCTTTCTGCTCTTGAAAGTCTTCCACTTTGTATATAAAATACTCAAATATGTGTTGAATTTACCAGGTGTTATGCTGAACATGAGGCATCTCCTACAGACCAGGGTAAGACAGCCTAAAGGCTCTAACTCCCTCTTGCTGATAGCAAAGGGCTGGATGGACTTCTATCCCATAAAAGTGAAATGACACCAGAGTGAATCAGAAACAAAGGCTACACACAAAGTCAAGACAGAGCATGAAATAACTGTCCCAAGAGGCCAGCCCTCGAGAGCAACTCAGGTTCCCAATGAGTCTGTACACTGCAGTGAAGCCTTTTGACCTCTGGGCATTCGTCCCAGCTGGCTGAAGGTAGGACACCCTTAGCAGTCACCAGGATGTTACTGCTCACAGTAAGATGGGAGGATGTGGCTTGTGTTTGCACCTGGGACACTGCTGTCCTCAGCTCGTGGAGGGCATTAGACTAACAAGTGGGCTGTCATGCCAGAGGAGTGGACACAGGGAGTACATGCCATTTGCACAAGGAGGGCTGGAAAGGCCAGCAAAACAGCAGGGTAGAGAGTATGGAGCACTTATCTTTAGGTGCCAAAATGAATCAAACAGGGTTATGACTAAAAGATATAAGAGTCGTGTTGACAATGGTAGAGGTTTTGGTTAATGTGCTTCAGCATCAAAACATTGCCTGTCTTGCACAGTCCTTCACTAGGACGGAATGTAACCTGTCAACCTACTACTAGAGAGGTCCATCATATAATAGTATGGCCATGCTTGTGTTCCCGCCTTGCTTCCAATAACTAAACCATCTCAATCACCATTAGCTGATGTGGCTCTGCATCGTATTTTCCTGTTCCCTGGACATCTACCTCAAATTCAACTTAAGTCCAACTGTAGATACCTGATTGAGATATTATTGAGTTAGCCTTATATCATCAGGCAGCCTTTAGACACTAAGGCGGCCAGGCAGTAATGATTTAACAAGCTTTTAAATATATTAATAAAAATGCCTCCAAAGACTGCATACGCTTGTTATTTTGCTGAGACTAAACTAAATTTTCAGCTCCAGAATAAGGAATTTGTTTAAACTAAAGAGGTCTGGTCTTTCCGGTTTGTGATTGTTTTCTTCTGTGATACAAGCCAAGTGAGTATTAAATGAGCCCAGTGTGGGGAGAAGAGGAAAAAGTGAAAATATAATTTATTTACATAGTGAATGCTCCACACAAGGTTCATAAAAACAAAGCATATTATGATAAGTGAATTAAAACCCAATTACTTCCAGGTTCAGGGAGTCTGATGAGCTAATTAAGCAATGTTTTCTCAAACCCAACCCCTGAAGTCTCCAGAGAAGGTGGATAGCTGAGGGATGCACTTTCAGACCACCTGCTCATTATTTCATTACCCTCACAGTGTAGCTCTGTAGCCTCCATGGCACAACAGAACTAACGGCCACCTTCATTAAACCTCTTTGAGATCCTACCAGGAAAGGTAAGCCACCTTGCCATGATCTAGCGTGTCTTGCAGTAACCTGGCGTGTGTCCACGGGATGAGGCCAGAGATGATCAGCTTTGTGTCACAGGCTTTCTCTATTCTACAATCAATGGCACCTCCCCTTCACCTCCTGGGTTAGAGGCTCATGGCAGGAGGACAATCAGTTTTGACATTGCTGGCAATTGAGATGTCCATCAGTGTGCCAAGAGTGAAGTCAGATAACCAGAGACAGTTTACAGCATTACAGCAATGCAAGCAGTTTTCTGCAGCAGATTAGATCCTGTCAGTGTCACGCGTACAATCTGTGAATTTCTGCTGAATAATATTTGGTGTCTCCTTACCGAAAACATTGTCAAAAAACCCTGCTGACTTCCAGCAATGCTCACCACAGGGACAAGGTCCTCTGGCAGCACAAACTGGGACAATTCCCAGGCAAACTTGATTCCAGGACTTCAGAAGTGACAAGTTTTGGAAACTACACTACTTTGAGACTGTCCTCATCTGCACCCAATGCTGTAAATTTCTTAATAATGTGTATATAGCCCCATGCATGTATATAAGCCACATGTCAGATCCTGAGCTACTTAGATTTGTTTGCTCGAGTCTCGTACTCCATTAGTTCCAAGCACATGGAAAGAAAAGCCCAGAGCTTATAAAAATAGTACCTTCGGCGTAGTCCTCCTCCATTGTTTTTTCCAAGTATTTTATTATAAAATCTTTCCATTTTGGTCGATGAAACAACTTAAATCCTAACTTCATGATTTCTTTGAAATATATATCTGATTTCATCCATGAGCCCTTTACATGAAGGGATGCACTGTATTTCATGATTTTGGTCAAATTCACACCCAATTTCCAAACCCTGTCACAAAAAAAAACCCCAAACCCACTAAAAAACCCCCAAATTCTAAATTAATTGAAGTCCTGCTATGGGATGACTTCAGATGGAGGGAAAATTTCAGGATTTGGTCCATTCTTAAGTGATCATTGGCAATACTTCAGGACATAATTATCAATAAATTGCAGTAGATTCTGTGTTTCACAGAAATGTAACTTCGACACTTTCAATGTACAAAACATTTTTGATCATTACTCAACACTATGTCGATCTAGTTTTAGCCTGAAAACACAGAAGGTCACAGTTTCCGTGTACACAATCTATCCAGCAGTCAGAGGGGAGTTTGTGAACTGAGAGCACCCTATGGTCTTGTGAATCAAAACCAACCGTACTGGCTCTATCTCAACCAGAAATGTTTACAAAGGTCAAGGTAGTTTGACTTTTATCTCTGTGCCTTCCTTAGGCTACTGTCAATACTTGTATAGTCATTGTTTTAAAGCTCTGTAATTCTTATTTGTATGTTAAAAGCAAGAAACTTTCCTCAAATGGTAGGGGCAATGTAACAGTAATTTTCAGACTTCACATAACACATAGTAACATATTGGTATTTTTATGAATCATGGGCCAAGTATGCTTCCAAACAGAGAATGATTTTCTATTCCAATGGGTACACTATTCATTCTGTAGTGTGTCAAAAGTAATTGCTCTCTAAGCTCCAAAGCACGCTAACACACTCTCTTAAACCACATGCAAAATGAAATCTCAGAAATTATTGTGAAATTAACTGTTTCAAGAAAAATTAGTCTCCAACTACCCAAGATCTTCAGATTGCAAATCCAGCCTTGTTCTAATCGAATTAAATTTATTTCCTTTCATACAGACTTCTAGGAAAGGAGCTGGTATGTAAGTGGTTGGATATACTCAATAAATGTAAATATGAAAAGAATTTTTATGCAAAGCTTTTGTTGGCTTGTTGCACTGGTGGATTAAAAATTGGCAATTGCACTGGTTTCCTCTTTCAGAAATTGAGCTATTTTCTCAATTTAGATGTGATTTTACAGTCCTGTAAGATGCTAGAAAATTAAAGGAACCATTATATCTTTATCTATGATAACATGGAACTCCCACTGGAAAATAATCTCTCCTGCCTGTACTTTGGTATTACGAAAGAAATAGAAAGATTATTTAGGCTGAGTTCAGATTTGAAAAAAAAAAATCGAAAGCTGTAAATCTTCTCCTAAACACCTCTGGTTTTATTCATTCTCAATGTTGCCCCAGAAACCCCACCAAACAGTTTTTTCACGAGCTTTCTTGTAATTTCTGCTCTTGGACTGAAAATGCAGGGAAAAAAAGATATTTTCTCCTAATTCTCTACTAAAACTCCTTACACAAAACTGAGCTTCAGCTCTGCCTTTGTGATATGACACAGGAAAAAGAATCTTGGGTTTTCTTGTATCTATTCCAACACCACACAGGAAATTCAGAGGAATATAGAAATTAAAACCCACCCCCTCATTTTGCAAAGAGAATTCAGTTGCCCTCAGGGATTTTTAAAATAATTTGGATCTGTTCCTACTTATACTATGTGTATAGCTTCTAAAAGGAGATGACTGGATCAGTGGAAGAGGGGAAAGCAATACTTATTGTTTATCTTGATTTCAGCAAGGCATTCAGTGCTATCTCCCGTTATGTACTTGTAGACACAAAATGAATTATGGACAACACAGAATGAGAGAATTTCACAGATTGGAAAAGACCTTTAAGATCATCTAGTCCAATCATCAACCTAACACGACAACACAAGTGGACTGTGAAGTGAATTGCAAACTGGCTGGATTACTGGGCTTTCAGGGTTGTAATCAGAAGCATAAAGTTCAGCAGAAGGCCAGTAACTACCTGTGTACCTCGGAAATTGATACTGGGGCCAATATTGTTTAGCAGTTTCATTAATGACCTGGATGGTGGCACAAAGTGCACTCTCAGAAACTTTACAGATACAAAACTGGCAGGAGCGGTTGCTGCACAAGATGGTTATGTTGCCATTGAGAGGGACTTTAGCAGGCTGAAGAAATGGGAAAGTGAGAATCTCATGAAGTTCAACAACAGGAGTGGCAAAGGAGAGGCAAAGTCCTGCATTGGAGGAAGAATAAATCCAGGCACAAGTACTGACTGGCTGTCCACTGGCTGGATAGCAACTTGGCAGAGAAGGACCTTGGGGTCTTGGTGGATAAGGACCTAGTGAGCAAATTGTCCGCCTTTTTGTGGACAACTACAGACTGTTCAGCCTAGAGAAGAGAATGCTCAACAGAAACTTACCAATGTGTATGTGATGGGATAGTGTAAAGATGTAGCCAGTGTCTCTTCAGGAGTGCCTAGTGAAAGAAGAGGAGGCAATAGGCACAAACCAAAATGTAAGACATTCTGTTTAAATAAGTAAATACTTTTTTACTGTGAAGATGGTCAAATAACTGGCATAGGTTGCCTGAGGAGGTTGTAGAGTCTCCATCCCGGAGATACTCAAACCCCGACTGGACATCATCCTGGGGAACTTGCTTTGAGTAGTGGGTTGGACAATGTGATCTCCTCAGGTGCGTTCCTGGCTTAGCTATCCTGTGGTTCACCTGTGTGTTGATTTCCTCCAAGAGAGAACAACCGCGTTACTCACGGCAGTATTCGCAGGCCTCAGGCACAAATTAGGCGTTTTGGACGAACAGAAGTGCAAAGTTCTGGACAAAAACACAAAGCAGGTATAGTGAGAGTGTAGATGTACCATAATTTAAAACCTAGACAAGACACAGTCCAACAAAGCCCAACAGTGACCTCTGTACCTCAGACTGTAAAGAAATGAAGAACAAGTAAATATACAGGGTTCCTAACGGCATTTGGCTTTCTGTTTTGTGTAGCAGAGTTCCCTCTGCTGAAGTGTAACTTTCTGTGCGCACAGTAAGAGAGCACTGATCTCCCACCAAAGCACCTCTGCAAATCAGATGCAAGGCAGAGAGGCACCTTATTCCCATTGGATCTCCAGAGCAGTTCACTCCCTTAGGAAGTGCTCAGAGATGTCTCTGTGTGTACCCTGATTATATAGAGAGCAGAAAATATCCAGTTCTGATAGAGGTGCCCACTCTGGAGGCATCTACATAGACAGACTTGACCAGTACTGATTATAAGCTGAGACCACGCTCCTCACATAAGTAGCTGCTTAGGCAGCTTCCAGCAAAGCTTTCAGGCTCTGTATTTAGGTTTGTACCCACAGATGAGCTTTGAACTCCAGGAGGCAGCAAGGACCCTAAACCTTAATTGCTTCAGTCTGCTCCTGCTCACCCAGGAAGTCACCTTAGAGCAGAGAACTGAACTCAACCTGCCTGTGGTACTGTACTCAGTACTTTGACAGCAACACAGCACCCCTTGTTGAATCCTATTCTTTCTAGTAAGAACTGTGCCTTTAATCAATGTCTAAAATTAATTATACAAGTGAAATTGAGGGGGAAAATTGATCTGAATCAATATTTGTTTGTCTTGTACAGAACCTGCATGACAGGACTCTATTCCAGAGCTGTAGCATTTTTACACACATTCTAAACCACCAAGCTTTTGTGAAAAAAAAACTAAGTAAAAATCAACTGCACTCTTTCTTTTCCTCCATCTCATTTCAGGTGACTACTGATTATACAGTTACTAAGTGCTAAACTTCTGCCCTGCACTTCCCAGTAGACAGAAATTCTCAAGCGTTAATTAAAAGTGATTTTCAGATAGCAGAAAGGTATCTGAGAGGTAAAAAAGTACTCAAAGAGAGCACTTGGACTCATTGAATTTCATGAGGTTTACGTGGGCCCACTTCTCAAGTCTGTCCAGGTCCCCCTGGGTGGCACCCCTTCCCTCCAGCATATCAGCCACACCACACATTTCGGTGCTGTCCGCAGACTTGCTGAGGGTGCACTCAATTCCACTGCTTATGTCACTGATGAAGATATGAAACAGTGCTGGTCCCAGCATGGACCTTTGGGGGACACCACTTGTTACTGGTGTATATCGGGACATTGAGCTATTGACTAATGCTGTGGATGCTCAGCCAATTCTTTATCAATCTAAACAGTCCGTATGTCAAACCCATATCTCTATGAAAGGCCTTACAGAAGTCCATGTAGATTACATCCATAGCTCTTCCTTTGTCCACTGATGCAGTCACTCCATCGAAGAAAGCCACTAGATTAGTCAGGTGACTAATCTTTTTACTAAGAGTGACTATTCTAGTAGCAGACACGAAGGTATTGCTTGCTTCCAGAATACAGCAGTTCTGTAATTTGGTATCTATGTCTTATTTCAGGCCTGAAGAACCTCCTCAAACTCTCTTTTCTCATTTAAGTCACGCGGTAACTGGCATCTAAGAGAGTCAAGTATGCCCTGGACCATGCAAGAGATGCTCATCTAGTAAGTTCCCTGCTTAGGATGGGTGTCACTATGTCTGGAAAGTAGACAAATGTACTCTGGTGATAAGGGTGAAAATTTCAAGTTAAATTTTTGCTTACCACCTGACCTAATTTTTGATCCACAAAAGGGCTACTCTAGTGCCACAATATGCTGAATCTCCTTCAGTTATAAAACAATTACTGAAGTGAATTTGCAAATGTTAGATCCTAGAGAGTTAAATCCAACAAGAATGATAAATCAACAAGGCTGTACTAAGATTGCAAAGACAATAAAGCCATGGGAGTTTGAAAAAGGCTGAGCAAAATGCGAAACTTTCCCAATTGTCATGATCTTTAAAGTACCTCCATTCCATAACGCTCTTGCTTGGCTTTGCATTTTTGGGGGGAGTCAGCATGAAATTACACTTCATACTGAGACTAGCAAATGACAGTCCTTCCCATATTCCTGTCAGCAAGGAATAAATTGGATTAGTCTCAGCCAACGCATGGTGTTCTGAAGATGTAAACTTTTGCAGACAAGAAGTAATATAACTCTCCAATTTAAACAAAGTAATGCACAAAGGAAGCCAGCAAGAGCCATACCAAACTTGAGTTAGTCATAATAGGCAGCTGCAGAACCCAACCCCTGGTGACCATTAGAAGTGTTATAAATAAGAAGGGCAAATTTGTTTTGCTGAACCTATAAATGACACATAACATCATGTGCTAGATCTTGGAAGGAAGATACTGAGGAAGAAAACACGATTTTGAGTCACCACTTCAATTCTGATCTGTAGCGACCGCAATTCGCTGTAATAAGATGACCAAGCAGTAACACTTGAGAAATTGTGTTGTGGTTTCACTTTGTTTTTCAGCTGCTACAGGCATGAGAAACAAACAGCCATCTTGGTTACTGGTAAGTGTTATCGTGAACTAGGAAAAGAGGTATCATCTACTCCCACTGCACACAGTGGACCAAGGACACTGTTTTTCGAGTTCCAAATCCAGCACCAAATACACGATTCTTCTTGCCATCCCTTACCCTAAGGTTAAAATAGACGCTACTGAGGTCAGCAGAGTTTCTCCAGATTCACATCAGTATAACAAAGTACTGACATGAAACTACCTACGTGTTACATTGCAGAGATATTTTTTAAACCATAGAATCACAGAATGCCTTGGGTTGGAAGGGACTTCTAAAGGTCATCTAGTCCAATCTTGCTACCCACTGCTGTGTCTGTTGCAAACGGCCAAATTTTTTCATCCCTTTATGGGTGAGATTTATGGGAAATAGACTCTGAAGAGACTGAATAACCTGTGGGAGTTATACAACAGCTGGGAGATGTTATTTGCTGCTGGCGGTGGACCATATGCTGAGCAGAGTCTATGTACACAAACAATTCCCTCCTCACTTTAGCAGTTGAGAAGAAATTGAGTTATATAGAAATGAATCAAGCCTTCATAAATCTGTATTAAATCTGCAATATTCATATGCCTAGATGACATTCAAGGGGAATTATTTTGTATAAACAAAAAAACCCCCCACATTTGACAGAGCATAAATGTGCAGAACATGGTATTTTGATCCCATTCTCACTTGTTGCAACCAACTTTTTGATGGCAGAGCATTCTGTAATGATAACGCAAGGAGATCTAACACCTTTGAGTTTGGTCAGCATTACCTATTAAGAAGCTTTCAAGACTATCACAGTGATAATGCTGTGCCTATGTGAGCCAGCACAACAGCTATTATGATCTCTGGAATAGCTTGTACCCAGCCTTTTACATTAGAGCAATTTCCTGCAAGGCAGAGAAAACACTACCCAGGACATCAACAGCATCCTTAGACCTTAGGAACAAAAAGCTCCACAGAACGAGCTGCTAAATAAAAGAGCCTCTGTTTTTGTTTAACAAACACTAAGCTGAAAAATACATGTAGTGCGACAGCAATATCAGCAGGTAGGAGGCTGTGTCTACAGCACTACAGTAAAATACCCCAGGCTTTTCTAGCCTTTCTTCTCCATCTGTCCTAGTGTTCCTCTGAACAGTGCGTATTTGGAAATAAGAAGCTTACAGGAAAATGGTTGTGGATTAATGGTCTCCGCAGATCTCTGTCAGATGTTGCAATGCACTTTTCTTTAGGAAATCTGCTCTTTGACAGCCAGCATCTTCCACTGACAGCCCACAGATATTTTAAAACATTGGTTGCCACTCTGCTAGGGATGGTAAACAATAGCCCAAATCAATATAAGCACCTGATAATTATTAACATATAGTGTAAAATTAAAACAAATACAATCCATTTATGTTTATGATAGGGAGAGGGAATAACAGAGTCAAAGAGAAGAATTTATCACAAGTGTTCCCCAGGGCCCAGTACTGGAGCCAGTTGTGTTTAAGAACTTTATCAACGATTTGGATGAGGGGATCAAGGGCAGCCTCAGTAAGTTTGCAGATGACACTAAGTTTGTTGGAAGTGTCTGAGGGTAAGGAGGCTCCACAGAGGAATCTGGACAGGCTGGCTGGATGGGCCAAGGTCAATTGTATGAGATTCAACAAGACCAAGTGACAGGTCCTGCGCTTGGGGCACAGCAACCCCCTGCAAACCTCTAGACTTGGGGAAGAGTGGCTGGAAAGCTGCCTGGTGGAAAAGGACCCGGGGATGTTGGTTGACAGCCAGCTGAATATGCGCTGGCAGTGTGCCCAGATGGCCAAGAAGGCCACCGGCATGCTGGCTTGTATCAGCAACAGTGTGGCCTCAAATGCTCTGCTCAGACATCAAGGTGGTGGAGCATGTCCAAGAAGGTCAATGAAACTGATAACGGGTCTAGAGAATAAGTCTTATGAGAGAACAGGGGTTGTTTAGCCTGGAGAAGAAGAAGCTCAGGAGAGACCTTATCGCTCTCTATAGCTACCTGAAAGGATGTTGTAGCAAGGTGGGGGTTGGTCTCTTTTCCCAAGTAACAAGTGATAGAATGAGAGCAAATAGCTTCAGGTTGCACCAGGGGAGGATTAGGTTAGATATTAAGAATCATTGTCAAGCACTGGAACAGACTGCTCAGGGAAATGATTGAGTCCGCATCCTTGGAGGTATTTAAAAGATATCTAGAGATGGTGCTTAGAGTCATGGTTTAGTGGTGGACTTGGCAGAGTTAGATTTATGGTTGGACTCAATGATCTTAAGTGTCTTTTCTAACCTAAACAGTTTTATGATTCTATGTTTGGAGAGAGGGGCAGGGGAAAGGGAGAAAGAAGAAAAATTAACATCTGTGGATTTCCAGAATAAAGAGCAAACAGCAGCAGCTGTATCTCAGCTGAGAACAAATGAGGAATTGACAGCAGTTAGTAAGATCCATGGTATATTTTTCACCTGTTCCTCTGGATAAAACCATACATCAAAGACAGACACTCCAGTGCTGGCTGATGAAAACCAATAATGGAAATTTTGGTATACCAGTTCTGGTACAGCTATGTTTTGGACTCTTCAGGTAGGATTCAGCTCACAGACTAATATAGCTAAATTTAGAAGTCTACATGCGCACTAGGTATGTCTACTCCCTTTGTTGTCAGTGGAGATATAATCAAGGAGCCCAGAGACAGATTCAGCTCACCGTAAAATAGATCGGGACCTACATGACTATCTGCGCTCCACTGACTGTAATTGACATGGGGCTTGACTCTTGGCTACATAAATCATATTGAGCTACTCATAAGTATCCTGCCTCCAGCTGCTATCCCAGAAGACCAAGAGTCTTTCACATGTCCTCTGTAATACCTGCCACCCAAGCAACTCTCTTGGATACCCTGCAGAACCTAATCAGTAATAGGCATCCAAGTTTAATCAACTGAATTCCATGCTACATCTCCACTGCTGAGGTTTAAGGGTCAGATCCATAATTCTACAGACAGAAAAGTAAATAGTAGTTTTTAAAATGTGAAAAACAAGTTTCCCAACCCATGTTTCTACATATCTACCTTCATGTTTCTCAAGCGTTCCACAGAATTTAATTGTAAAAGTCCCACTAAAAGCAACTCCATAATTACTAATGCCTGGCACATCACATATGGAAGAGGTTAATAACCATCAGGGCATTTTTACTTCTGCTTTGTATATAGTTATATTTATTCTACAAATAGGAAAATGCAAATGTACTTTCATGCAAATGTAACCTTTCTACTTGTAAGAGCTGAATGAAAAAGGTGTCAGCATCAGTTGGCTTTATAATAAATGTTATGACATCTAGAAATTTTGTAGATGGAAAGCTGAGGAGGTTTGTGCCAAAATCACCAGAGAAAGTAGAAAACTGCAAAATCCATTCCTACCTTTCATCATGCAAGTTCTCAGGAAATGCTGCCAGGCTTCAGAGTTGTGGTGTAGGAACATTTTCAAGAATCACACTTGTATGTAGAAGATCTGACAAAGATAGTAACATGTTTCCCCTGTTCCATCCAGATAAGAAAAAACTGGTAAATAGCACCTTCTTAATGCCACTTGGAAAGCCAATACTTAAATGATACTCTATATTCCATCAAAACTCTTCAGTTATTTTCAAAGATCTTGGGAACTGGTCCCAAGAACATAAATGTGCCAAAACAAATAGGTGAGATAGGCTGCTGAATTTAAATTCAGTATATCATTGTGAATTTTTATTGCAACTTTATAGTATCTTATTACACTTGACACACAATGAATCTGAAATTCCTCCTGCCAAGCAGCAGGTAAGCAGAGTCCCATGGATAAGAGTTCCATGGGTAAGAGAGCAGCTGTGGATAGCTCAGCTGTAGCCTGGCTGCAGGTGGAAGGTGAGGAGGAGAAGGGGTCTAGGCTTGTAGCATCTGGTAAACTTGCAGAATCGTGGAAGAAACACTGAAAAAAAGAGAGAAATGCGTAAGTGGAATAAAATGAAAGCAAAATTTTATATGGGAACATCAACCACTCATTTGTGTTGGTAAATCCTAGCTGCTTTTTATGAAGTGCTTACCTTACGGAAAATGTCTATGCAGGTTCACTTTGGATGCCTTGATGCACCATTATATGGTATAAGAAGTAAAAGATTTTGAGAGAGAACCACAGTAATTCAATTTTTAATGCAGCCAAAATCCAGAATAATTCAGCAGAATAACAGCTACAAGAACCTGCACAGAGGATGGAAGGCGAGCAATATCTGATGAAATGCAATCCACTTACGAGGTGCTTCACTGATTTTAAGGCCAGAAATAAAATTTACAGATCGGTCCAATTCAGGATTTCACCAAACAATTTCCACCATGAACAATTTTTCACAAAAGTACAGAATTCAATTTATGTTGCCATAGAATGGCTATTACTGGTTACAAAAATAGAGAAAATAACTGAAGTTATGTGTGTAAACTAGGTCATTTAGGATTAGCTCAAATATAAAAAGAATGGGCTGAAAATGCAGACCAAACGTGACTGACAGAAAGCATAAATAAACATTAAAATAATTCAGCAACTTCTTAATCATAGATCTACTATAGCAGGGATAGTCACAGAGTTGTTGGCATTTGTACATATATACTTTTGGCAAAAAACACCCTTTTGACGAAATATAGAAGTACATCATGAACAGCAAAGTATTTTATTTACTAGGGAGCCTTAAGGAGACAACTCATTGCTTTTCAAATTACATGTTTATATGGAAATTGCTCTACCAAAAAGGACCAGGAGTTCATCTCGTTCAGCTGCGTGCTTCTGGCAACAGGAGCCGTAAAAACATGCCACATAATGCATCCAGACGGCTGTGCAAAGCTATGTCACAGGGAGAAAATCTCAGTCTCAGTTCGAGCTGGCAAGTGCATTTTGCCTTCAAGTAGGAGTTCAATTCAATTTCTCCATCGCTCTTTATTCCACTTGATGCCTTACATTTTATTTAAGTCTAGACTGGAATCTTTTAAATTGTCTCTTCTCATTTAATTTCTGTGCCAGTCCAGGGAGGATTTAAGTTTGCCTCTGGGATAGAGAAGGACAGAGAAGATGGGGTTTAGATCAGAAACTACTGATTAGGGCTATCAACTCATTGTTTGCCACTGTGCACAGCACTTTGTCGTCATTTCACTACCTAACTCAGACCATCTCCCATCACAGGATTACACAAACCCATCACTGTTAGGGCAGTGTATATAGTCTCTTATTTCAGTTCTGCATAAGGCTGGACCTTTTCAATGGTGGGTAGCTCCTGTCTTTTTAACTCAGGTTGCTACTGTGCATGTCAGCAAGGTCCTCTAACACTTCATAAAAAGCTGCTCACGATATTTTTGATTATTTTCAGATTGTTTTCTACTGAAAGCTCCACCTGGCAATGGGACATTTCAATGAAATATGTCCATTCCCACAAAATTTTTCAACAGAAAAATGGCTGCAGGTTTTGTGATATTTTTTCTTTCAAGTGAGTTTTTTGATGCATTTAGACTGACTGTATACCATAATAAAACAGTGAACTAATAATGGATTATACAGTACATACCATTTATTATCAAATAAGCTGCACTGTGCTTAATATTGAATGGCAAGATTAAAGGCAAACCAAAATGAATCAAAGCGACACTATTGAAATAAAATATCTTAATTGTCCCTGAAAGGAAATTTTGGTAAATTTTCATTTCAAGGAAAGTGCTGAAGGCCTGTTCCTTGAAAAACAAAACAAAACAAAGCAAAACAAAACAAAACAAAACAACCAAACCAAACCAAACAAACAAAAACACAAACATAAAACCCCACACAAACAAAACAAAACAAAAAACACATACACACAAAAAACCCCTTCAGGAACAGTAGAGCTTCTTGTGCAAATCGGCACAGAATATATGTACAGATATGAGATGATATTCTGAGTTACAGCGGTAAAATAATCACCAGTTCATCCTAGGACTTTGGAATATAAACGATGTGCTGGGTTGGGCTCTGTAGAAAACAAAACAAAGACCCAAAGATTAGAAGAAAAAAATACAATTGGTGGAGAAACAGTACCCAAAAAAATAATTTGACAGTCTCATCCAGCAGGATGGGAGAATTGCCTTTACTCCACATGGCCCTAGCAGTTGTCATAGCTACTCTTTGAAACACACTGGCTTTGCGTCTTTTTGTACTGAAGTAGCAGTATCGATTCCCATTATACATTAAGTTCTCAGGGTAAAGAATTCAGAAAGAATTAAATTTTCTCTCTGTAAACTATGTAACTTTTCTTTCCTCCATTAGCATTCCTGGCCTGGCTTACGTTCCCTGCTGTGTGACGCAATGGCAACCTACAACTGCTGACCTCTCTTCACATAAGCCAGGACAATGCCCACCTCCAGGTATTATCTACAGAAAAAAGTAACACGTGGACTTTGTGTTAGAGAGTAAGGGCTAAATGGACCCAAGAATTAAAGGTCTTTCTCAGCGAGAACTGTCGGCTCTCTCTGCATGTTACAGTGAACTACAGCCTGGTTTTGAGCTCCAGCTCCAAAAAGCTTTCTGCCACTAACGTGCAGCTATTTTTGCCATTAGCCCCATGATGACAGGGACTTCAGACAGGAGCATTACTGACCTTTGGCAAAAAAAACAGTCTTTGAAAAAATAATATGCTGGTCCTCCACTGTTCCTGTCCCACAGTTACCTGTTTGATATTTGCTCTGTGTTCTAGCAACAGACTCCAAGAAAACTGCCAAAAGATATGTCAGCCAAAATGTGAGGAAAATGGTCTTTTGTATTTGAATCAAATGCAGCAAAATACTACAGCTTTGTTCCTGAAACGGAACTTCCCAAGTTCCCCTTACTTTTCATGCTTTACAAAAGACTGTGTACGTTCCTTGCACAGCAATAACCCTTGAAAGTCAAATCCTCCTCCTCAGGCTTCCTACAGACATGGATATAGAAACTGAGGATATAGGAGGGAAATCATCCTCTGAGCAGAAAGTTGCCTTGGTAGAAATGTGCATGATGCAGTTAATTAAGCCCACAAGAGCATTACCCTGGCCAGCATGTCTCACGGCAGAGAAGAGGAGCTACAGGCAGCCACAGTCAGAGCAGGGGATGTATGGATGGGCTAATAACAGCAGGTTTTCATATCACCTTTACCTGGGTCATGCCACATCTCTGAGCTTCCCTGGTGTGACGGTCAGCATATTCAGAAATACAGGATTAGTAGACTTCTGTATGAAAGGTTTAATGTGCCTCTCACCAACTGTGGTGTTACCCAGGAATGAACTTCAGCAGGTCACTGCAGCTCCTCAGGGAGAAAACTGGGATAGCAGAACAACGGCTTCCCCTAACGGTGTTTGGTCTTACTCAGTTTCACTTCAAATGCTCAACAATTTAATTGGATTAACCAAGGTCACCTTCTAAGGGGGAACTTGCCCTTTACAGGAAGATACCTGCAGTCACATGGGTGTCAGTCCCCTGATGTCCCCCACAATCCTCCTGAGTTTTAGTCAGACACACGTGGCCATCCTGGGCCAGGGTGGGCAGCCTGCATGCAGTGTACTGGCATGTCATGAGTGACAGATCATGGCTCTGTGTTCAGCAGTCATTCAAGGCCAGCAAGTCCGACAGAGCATGATCACAGCTCTGGCTGGTTGGCCTCTGGTCCAACCTGCTGCTCACAGCAGGTCAGTTCTGAGGTCAGACCAGGCTGCTCAGGGTTTTTCCATTCATCGGGCACGACTTGGCACTAGCTATTGCTAAATTTCATTAAGTTTCTGTTGGCCCATTTCTCCAGCCTACCTAGGTCTTTCTGATTTACATTCTTACCTGCCAGCGAACCAACAGGACCCACAATTTTTTGTCAGCTTCAAACTTGACAATAATGCACGCCATTGGCCCCTGAGTCCAAATAGGTGAAGTACACATGGCATTGCCCATTCACAACAACCAATAAGGTCCACCTGTCTCTGGTGAGAGCCTTCTTCAGGCTCAGCTGAGGTGGCTACCTGCATTCTCAGGCTATGAATCCCTTATGTTTTTGATGTGGGTACCTGTTCTCTGTTCCTTCCAAAATCCTCTTTCACAGTAGAGTATGGCTGTACTCCCACATGTTTCTTTCACAGCTGTTTTGTCCCTGATGTGTTTATTCTAATGTTCTCACTGTGTGGTATTTTCTGCCATATGTCACAGTGAAGCGAGAGCCATGCTTCGTCCATGCAGGTGCCAGAGGGTGCCAGAGACACACTTCCACTACATGTTCATGCTCAAGGAGAACAACACTAGATGTGTCAGTGGCAGCTGACCACAGAGACAGAGAAGGCTCCAGAGATACGTACTGCTGGAGGCACAATGCAAATTGAACCCTTCTCCCAGACCTCTCTGTCTGGTCAGATTGAGCATACAAGTAGCATGCAGAGCATGCACAGAGCCAATGAGCAGAGTCTCAATGGTACAAGTGGTGTGTGCTGGAACATGGAACCTGCTGGTCGTTCCAAACAGGATCTATTCTAGCCTCTAATTTGGAAGAGCAGAGTCATTTCAAGCATACATAGCAGTGACTGGACTGAGCAAGAGGACTGCTTGCAGGGTGAGGTTTCAGGATAGGATGTTTTTCCTCCAACTTAAGCCATATGAAGGTTAGGCCTCTACTCTAAGCTGGCCATTAGGATCCCGCTCTGCTACTAGTCAGAGAAGACTAGAGAAAGAGCCTGAGCTTTTTCTTCTTCCCCTGAACTTATCCTTCCTCTTCTATTTCAGGATAGGATGGATCATGTCCTCAAAGTGCCTGTCTCTCAGCAGTGATTAGAGGAGACCGAATGTACTTGGATTCTCTTTCAAGCAGCTGAATTTGGATGAGTATACTCCTGGCATTCTTCAGCCTGTGTAGAGGTAGTATATATTCAGCGAATGAGGGGGTTTTACTATCCCTGCAAAAATCAAAAATCTGATGGTATCAGGAGAAACTCTGTCTCAACAGCACTGCTGTCTTTCATTCACCTTAATCCCCCTTAGTCCCCAAGCAGGCTATTTAGTTTGCGAACTTTTTGGAGCCAGAACCTGACTCCTATCTGCTGGTAAAGCAGCTGGCACATGGTTAGTCCTGTACAAACAAGCAATAATAATGCTTTTTAAAAGCAGATGTTTGGAACCTGTTCTCAGATGAAAATGGCTCAGTCTAATTTAATGGAATACAAATCATGTGTTACATGCAATTATCTCCATATGAATGTTGGAGTCATTAATTAAAAGGGGACTTAGGGAATTTATTACACTCTATGTCAATCTGGCCTCACAGGTAGATGTTTTCCATGCAAATGATTATGGATATCAGTCCTGATCTTACTGACATCCGTTGTGAAAACGTAGTGGGAGATAGATTTGGTTCCCTTCTCACAGTAATGACTGTGAATATTCCCTTCTCCCTTTAATATGAATGTAACTACAGAAATATTATTAGGCCAGTGAGGAAGTCTCCAGATGCTGATCATTTTCTTTGCGATTTTTGAAATCTTTAAAGATCACGTATCCGTACTTGAATGCTGATGCTGTTTCTCTCACTCCATAGACTCTACAGCTCCCGAGCCACTACACTAATCATCAGCAGGTGTCTCTCAGCAGAAAGGTAGGTTGTATTCATTCTGCCATCCCATACTTGGTCTCAGATTTTTAAATGCTGACTAATATATTAGCTGCTGAACTGGAAATGATTCTCCCTTTGGTCACCCATCTGGACCAAACAGGTTTTTATTGTAATCAGATTCTCTGGAGATAATGTTAGCAGATTGTTTAACCTACTGGAATTTAGTAAAAAGGGATGAACTACGTGCTTTCAACGTAACAGAAGATATCTGAGAAGAAGATATTATATATTTATATACACACTCTTGAATATATACATTCTAGAAATTCGATGTAACATAATTTTCATTTCAGCTTAAATTGACTTTTACACCTTCATCATCCCCAGCAGTCTTTCACAGGTATCAGATGTGTGTCCTTTGCTACCCCAAGCCATGGACTACCTTCTTTGTTAAATCATTATTCAGAATATTATTGCAAGTTAACTTAGCTTCTGGCTTTAAGGAGCCAGAACCCACTTCACCAGTCACTTCTATTTATAACTGCATTGATAGGACAAGAGGTAATGGCCTAAAGCTGCACCAAGGGAGGTTTAGGCTGGACATTAGGAAAAAAAAAATTCTCTAAAAGGTTTGTAAAGCATTGAAACAGGCTGCCCAGGGACATGGTTGAGTCACCATCTCTTGATGTGTTTAAAGTCATATAGTTGAGGTGTTTAGAGACATGTTTT
>WEIS01036111.1:0-13293 GCA_013389965.1 Todus mexicanus
CAATCCCTCCAGTGGCAGGAAGACCACTGAAAGGAACATGAAAAACACACCTGATGAACACAAGGCTCAGGGGCTAGTGCCACCAATGCTATTTTGGGGTTTCTTATCATGAGGAATTTTACCCAGCACTAGGCCTGCTGGCAACATGGAGTTCATCTGTCTCAGAGGGGGGAAAATATCCTCGTGCATGAGTTGGCAGGGCTTATTGAAAGAGCTGTAAATGAGGCTCGAAGAGGGAAGCAGGTAAAACCAGGCTCGCTAGAGTTGAGCCTAAGGGTGGCAAGCCAATGTTGTGTGTGAAATCGATAGCCCACCTCAAATGAATCTGCATTAATGCACGCAGCACGGGCAACAACCAAGAGGAGCTGGAAGCCACTATGCAGCAGGGCAGCTATGACACAGCTGTCATCACAGAAACATGGTAAGATGACTCTCATGCTGCAATGGATGGTTGTAAGCTCTTCAGAAGGAATAGGTAAGAAAGGAAAGGCGGTGGGGTGGCTTTCTATGTTGGCGAGTGTTTTGAGTGTATAAAGCTCAACAACTGTGATGGTGTGGTTAAACGCTTATAGGTAAGGATGTCAGGGGAAGGCCAATGAGGCGTATATCCTTTTGGAAGTCTGGTATAGACCACCCAACCAGGATGAAGAGGTTGGTGAACTCCATCAACTAGAGATGGTCTGAAATAAGGCCGCTGATTTCACACAAGTTCAGAACGCTGTGTTTGGATAGAGGGAACCAAATGCCCTAGGATAACAGTGTACTAGGGTAATAACCAGGCAGAGGTGCAGGACAAAAGGCTTGAACACTTCACAAACTATTTAACAGTGTTGCAGATCTTAAATCGGCATCTACTAAGCTTTTTATTTTTATTATTATCAGAAAACTTGTTGAGGGTGCCCCGTGTCCATCATCCAGGTCACTAATGAAAACACTAAAAAATCCCTGGACTATATGGCCAGCAACTGGACCTCCCGTTCTGGATCACAGCCCTTTTGAATCCAGTAGTACAGCTTTTCCTTACATACAACTATCATAAATCCCTGGAATGTCCCCAAAATATTCTTCTTTATAGAAATAACCACACTGACCTGAAATCAGCCCAGATACAGCATGGTCTTTTCATAGAATAGAAACATGGAATCATTTCGGTTGAAAAGACCTTTAAGGTCATCAAGTCCAATTGTTAATGTAAGACTGCCGAGTCACCAATAAACCATGTCCCTAAGCATCACATCTACATGTCTTTTAAATACCACAAGGGATGGTGACTCAACTACTTCCCTGGAAAGCCTGTTCCAAGGCTTGACAACCCTTTCAGTGGAGAAATTTTTCCTCATGTCCAATCCAAATCTCCCCTGGTGCAACTTAAGACCATTTCCTCTCATCCCATCACTTGTTACTTGGGAGAAGAGACCAACATTCAGTGGCAGGGTTTAGCTGAGTGGTGGTGGTAGGTCATAGGCTGGACTTGATGATCTAAGAGGTCTTTTCCAGCCTTAATTATTCTATGATTCTATTCTATTCTATTCTAACCCCTACCTCGCTACAACCTGCCTTCAGGTAGCTGCAGAGCAGTAAGGTCTCCCTTGAGCCTCCTTTTCTCCAAGCTAAACAACCCCAGTTCCTTCGGTCACTCCTCATAAGACTTGTTCTCTAGACTCTTCACCAGGTTTGTTCTCCTTCTTTGGACACCCTCCAGCACCTCAATGTCATTCTTATAGTGAGGGGCCCAAAACTGAACACGGTATTCGAGGTGCTGCCTTGCCAGTGAGTACAGGGGGACAATCCCTTTCCTAGTCCTGCTGCGCACACTACTTCTGAGTGACCCAAGCCACAGGGAATAGCCAGTATTTGCTGAAACACCACTGGAGCTACACAGGTCACACACACTGAGACTTCTATTACTGTGACATATGAGATGATGACAGGACAGGTAAGATGGGTTTTAATTGCTGCTGAAGAGCAGGATGAAGCATCATAAAGCAGGAGGACTCTGTTTCTATGTGCATGTTTGGAGACTTGGAAACTACTACCCAGGGGAGGGAGGAGCGCTCCAAAGAAGCAAGCTGGAAGAGGAATGCACAGAGCTGTGATGCTCTTCCTCCCTCTCAGCCACAGGAGAGCAAATGGCAAGCAGAGAGAAGCTTGGCTTCGCCCTCCAGCAGACTGGCCTGCGCTGGCCCAGGCTGCAGCTCCCGTGGAAGGACGCTGGCCTCTAGTGGTGACAGCCAGGGTGACCGCTGCCAACCTCCACAGCTCCCGTCCCATGAGCAGCCTTCCTCCCGGCTGCAATACCCAGGGGGTGCAGAAATTGCCTTGCGCTGCTATTTTGAGAAAATGGGAGTACGAGAGTCAGGAAAATGAAGCTGCTGCGTTGCCTCTGCGTCTGCACGGCTTGTGTGGCTCTATTTCTATGATTTGGTGATTTCCTTTTTGTACCCCAAACTATCTGAAGACCATCACGATGAGAGTCAAAAGGTTGATTAGCTGGAGCTTCACAATTGTTTACCAAGGATGTCAATATTTGGTTTGTTAAAATAAATTTTGCAGCTGTTGTCTAGCTTGTTGAGCAGTAAATCTCATCAAAGCAAAAAGACTACTGAGATGATCCAAAATAGAGAAATTCCATCAAGACCAAACCACTCAGCAGACAACAAAATTTTGAATGCTTGGAATGCCAAACGCCTGGAATTAAACCCTCAAATTAATTCAACCATAGATTTTTTTTTTGTTAGAAAAAAATTGTAGCCATCAGTTTTGTTATAAATTTCATCACAATAGTTTTTTTAACAGATCCCTAAATTGTAGTATCTTAGGTATTTTTATGCTGGAGATACCCTTTAATTTAATACCTCAACCACAAGCTCAAAATCCATAAAGCTTCTCGCTTAGACTTCAAATACTGCCTGGTAAAATCTTTCCTCTTTGCCTTTTTTTTTTTTTAAATAACAGGTGACAGGTTTTATTAAATACACTGACAAGCCAAAATTTGACAATTGATGGTTCAAGCTGACAGCTTTACATTTCTGATCATGCTCCACTTCAATTCAAGAGCATATGAAATTGGTATCCTCCTACAAAATGTTTGTTCGGTGTTTTTCTTTCTGTGTGGTTCAGATAAATACTCACATACACAGGCACGCACTGGTGATCATACTTTTACACACTAGGATTAGAGACTAAATACAAGAACAAATCTACTGGTTTCTGGAAATTATTGTCAAAATCAGAAGAAACTAAAGAAGACCATGGGCTCCTTAATTCTTGCTGCCTTCTGGAATTGCATGGAATCTAGAGACAGAACTGCAGTAAATAAACCAGGCACTGATGCTGCACTAACACAGTACTTCCGTTTTTAGCGGGCTACCCCAAAATATTGCAAAAAAACAGCTAAAGGATTAGTAGTATCACCTACTTGTTGGTGCTGCAACTTACTTTGCCTAAGGTGATCAGTCTAACTTCTGGAATGCCATTTTTTCACTTGATGACTTTTTCACCCATATAGTTTCTAAGTTTCACTCTCTAATAAGTTTAATTGATTCTGTTTTGCTGTGTCACCCGAGACTTTCAAAAAAGGTCAGATGCAAGACCAGGAAGATCGTTCCTGCCATGCTTGAAGGACTTCACAGGCTTAGTAAAATAACACTAACTAAGAATTTTAATAACAGCTGATGGCTGGATAACACAAGATTTCTATGAGCAAGGTAACCTGCTTTGTTGGGATAAAAAGGTTAAAGAAAATTTCACTCTGAATCCTTGTTGACTAGGCTGCAAATAGCTCATCAAAGGATTCTAGCAAGAGGCATCCCCCTCACCATTCTTCAGTCATCTTATCAACAAATGATGTCATTCTTCTCACAGTAAAATAATTTTGGAAACTTTACCTAGCAATTAGGCTGTGAGATTTTAACAGCTTACCTAGATATAGGAACAGTGACATACAACTACTTTGTCTTGACAGGTTTTTAAGGAAACAAGCACCTATACATAAAAGCCATATTCCCGTATGTCTCTTACTTTCACTGTATGCAGTTGTAGCAGAAAGCCCATGAGAACTGGTTAAGATGAATTATTTTCCTGTGCAGGCTGGCTTCCAAATCAAGTATCGTTTTTGAAATTAAAAAATGTATCAGTAGTTAGCATTATCGCCTTCTTCTTAACAACTCTACTATAAGAACTACATATAACATGACTTTTGAGATCAAAGTCTAAAATAAGGCAATGTTCCACAGAAACTCACATACCTCCTCCTTGCATGAACTTCATCTTGCAAAATACCCTTTGTGCAGATAACTCCGATACAAACTTAGTCATTTCCGTCACTTTCTCAAAACTATCCTGGTTCAAAAGATTATTTTGAAGACTCCTGTAAATAACTTTTGTCTATTTGAATGAACCATCAACAGCTTTCTCATCTTCCACATCTGACGATTCTGTAGAAGCATCAGTACAGCACTCCAAATATCCTCATGCTTCCTCTGTGTAAACTCTAAATCACGACCTTGTTGTTTCTTTCCAAAAGACAGAAAACAAGGGAGCTGAAAGGGAATTCCTGTTCCTGTGGGTATTTATGATCTATAGTTGAATGCAGTAACATTCTTCTTGACTGTGGCTTCTGTAGACTTCTTTGATCTGCTGTAAACCAAGGCAGGTGCCAAGAGAAGTGTACGAAACTGACACTTAGGAATAGTTAAAATAGAATGCTCTCCTGGGTGAATTAGGAAGCACTACTAAAGCTCAAGTGGAAGGTATGACTTCAGTACAAATGTACTCTTCTGAAAGAGAAAGGGAAGGTTCTAGGCAGGAGGACAAAAAACACCTACATCTGAAACAACTGTAAGACAAACCCCAAAATACCTCTTTCAGTAAGTAAAAACTTAAGGCAGTTTGACTACTTAAAAGGAAACAAACAGTTTTCGCTTGTGAGTTTGCATTTGTTGCTTCATGTCACAACGCCGATCACAATTTTGTCACTGGTCCCGTCCTCCTACACATCTGCCATTGATGTATAAGAGGTCAAGAAAGCACAGGATGGTCTTAGGATGCGTTTGCGCTTGTAAGGTAGTATCTCTGCTGTTCCTGTTGTAAATACACTATTTGGTGTGCTGTCACAGCTAGTGTACATGCCAGTTTGTGTATAATAAACAAAACCCTGAGGGAGAAAATCTGTACTATTAGCACATCAGTCAGACCGTTCTGTTGATAGCAATGCCCATTGACGTCTCCATAAATTCTCTTTCGTCACTAATATGGAACATTAATTAATCATAAGGACTAGAAAATTTAACACCATCTGAAGTTCATAAATCCTAACAATATAGCATTAAACATTTATTTTTTAAAAATATTGTTGCTGATCCATCCAAATCCACAAGCAGTCTATGCGTGCGTACTGTACATGTAATTTTGGCAGCCCTCTAGCAACAGGCAGTGCTAGTCATGCTTAACAGTTTGCGGCTACCAGAGTGACGGATGAAGGAAAACATATTTCTCACCAAATGGAGAGACTGCTTTCTTCCTGTCCAGATTCTGTGCTCTCAACAAGGTGGTCTGCAACTAAGTTGATCTATCCAGGCTGCTCCCAAGTTGCGCCCTGTTGCCTATGTCTGTATCCTGCCTTCTCACACAGTGGTGGTACCAGCAGTCACGCAGCCATTTGAGGAGCCCATTAGTTAGGTAATCTGAAGTTAGCATGGGAGCTGGTTTGGTTTGGTTGACTGCTGAGCTTTTTTTAGAGGTTGCTTTCACCTAGATCCATTGGCTGATCTGACTGTTGCTTTGCCACATGATCACTGGTGCTGATAGAAAAGGGATGCAAGGGTGAAGCGCAAGGCTTGAAGTACGATGTAAAACCTCACAACACAATCTACTTAAGATGATTGTAAAAGCTGACCTTTTATCTCTGCCACTATCACTACAATGGTCTGATTCCCTCTGGTCTCCCATAAGGTAAGTCCAGTTTGTTCTTAGCATGAGGAACATCATACTGAGAATTAGAAGTGCTACCACTGGGAGAAAAGTAGGTGTATTAAAAGGTTGCTCTGTGGCTTTTATTTAAGAGGGGTTGGTTTCATTTTCCTTTACAAGAAAGATTCCGTTTGGAATGCAGAATTTGGACCCCAAAGGGAAAAATATTCAGCAGCTCTGACTTTGATTAAAGAGGCAGTCTTTTGGGAGAAGATAAACAGGAACATGCTGAGCTACTGTCAAGCTGAAGTATGTTCATTCTGTAGTGGAGTTCAGCTCTTTGCTCAGCAACACGTGGACTGTTCTTGAGATTCATTAAACAGAGGGATGCAAGACTAAAATTTATTTTTTTTTAGCTCATTCACTGACAAACTCACTCCTGGACTAAACAAGGACATTTATTGCTTCCTCTTTATGGGACAGAAGCAAGTGCTTTGAGGAATGAGATGTTTACAGTTTGGCCTTTGTATATACATGCAAACATGAGACACAAAGAAACCAGGCAGTGGAAGAGGGGAATGTGTTTGATGAGGAGAAGCTAAGGGGCATGAGGAGTTGGAGGGAAACTCCACAGCAAGAGAAGAGAGGAAACAGCTCTCTGCCGACCATTATACCTTCTTGTTACAAAGCATGAATACCTCCCTAATGCAGTCAAAGCAAATGTTCCTGTAAATTGAGATGTCTCCTTGTGTGTTGTGTCCACGCTGACACAAGCAGAGCTGGCCACTGAGAAATGAGGGATGAACTTGTATATACTGAGATTAGAGGTGAAGAAGGGCCAAGACCAGAAGTGAAAGCTCATCATCGATGAAATTATGTGTTTTTTCACCAGTTTCAAATATAGCATTCGTAAGAACTAACAGAAAGCATCATGAAATAACAGCTTCCATTTAGAACAAAACGCTGTGTAACTGTTACTCAGCAGAATGTGCACCTTGTCTGCCATTTCTGCCACCTGAAAGACCAGTTCAGTTACCTTTTACTCTTTCCAATTCCAGGTCTCCAAAATAAACTAAGCATACAGAGTTGGCTGCAAGAATTAGTGCTGAGAGGCTTTTGATTCTGGTCACCTAGGTTTTTCCCAGATGAAGTCCAACAGATGCGTCTTTACTCATCTTCCCATATAAATCCCTCTGTGTTTTCCGAGAGCTTCACACTGTGTAAAATAATGCTAGTCTTGACTTTTTACTTCAAAGAAGAGTTTGGGCATACTGCATTGAATATTGGAGTGCTCATTGAGTGACAGTTTAGTTTTTTTAAACTCATAAACACATACATATCATCTACACTGAAAAAAAAAATCATTTAGGCTTCTATCATTCGTTTACCTTTCAGGAAACGTGTGAAATAAAAATGCTTACATGATGCTTTGTCTTCTTGCTCATCTGCTCTGTGGTAAGAATGAGGTCAGATTCTCTCCCAAGGGAGGCTCTAATCATGTACTTATAATAATGATCATGCACAAAGTCACAAAGTTGAGGTTACCAAGGCAATAATGATTCTCTTCCACTGTACTTTTACTCCATTTGACATTTTACTCCATTTTCCTTTTAAGCCTTTTACAATCTTTACTGAGGACCTAGTTTTAAGATCCTCACCATCATTTATTTTTGGCAATCTACCAAAATTACCTGGCAAATTAAAATCAGACCAAATCACGGGTAACATTAAAGAGCTTTTATTTCAGCCAAACCTGACGTGAACTTCAAGAGGGTATAAGGGAGTGATGAAATAGTTGGGTGACATTACATTTCCCATTTCAACAGATTTCAAAAGACTGGCTTATACAAGCAGTTGTAGAGGAACCTATTGATTACTCTGCAAGCTTGACATGTAGAAGTAGAAACACAAGTGAAACACACAGCTGAAGACCCTATGGTCTTGTGAAATTTTGAAAAAGTATAGCAAGATACTAAGACCAGAAACAAACAGGTGGCCACAGTATTTATACCACTACAGTAATTTAAATCTAGTGGGGGTTAGTTTGGTTTTAATAGCTCCCAACCAGCTGAAGTCCCTTTTACCACCCTATACCTGCTCACTGCTCAGAGAGAATGGACAGTTAACAACTGCTTATATTCACATTACAAGTCATTTCAGAAAATCCTCCTTAGGAGTCACAACGAACCAGAGGAAAAATAGTATCTTTAGAACTGAGAAAGGAGAGAAAACAAAGGAAAATGAAGGAAAAGTCAAAGTGAAGGCAAAAACCTGTATTCCCTTCACCTAGCTTTAGCCAGAAGTTATGAATTTGATGTAAACTAACCAACCAGGCTCCCTTCATAATCAGAGAGCACCTTCACGCTACTGGAGAGATTTATCTCCATTTTGATGCCTATGGCACGAATCTCAACGAAGCTGGCATCATCTATATTTCTCTACAGGCCTATCAGATGGTTCCCTGACAACTGACACACATTAGATGTTCTATTTCTGTACAGCTAACTTTAGGTGAGCTAAACTGCACTTCCCACTGAGATGCAGAAGTTAGGAGTGAAGTTGCTTCAGATTACACTTACAGATAGAGGGAGAGGAGGCACCCCTAGGAGTCAGCTCAGCTCCCTTTATATTGCAGAATTTTATGATCTTTCTAATCCAAAAGAGTGCAACAATGCTTCTGACTGGTGTGGATATAAGTAAATCAGATTAACGTAACAGAGAAACACATGAAAAACATGTATAAAGCGTATACACTTTAAAAAAGCTATTTTGAGCTAGAAAAAAGATAAATGAACTTTAAGAGAAATTTCCTACGCTTTCATATTCCAAGCTGAAATCACTTTGTCTATTAGTTATTCACTCTGTATTAATTCAGACATGCACACTTACCTTTATGGTAACATTTCCTTTTGTTATTTTTCTCATATTGAAGCCTACTGTAGGAATCATATCTTCTGTGAACTGCCCTGACTAAAATACAAAAAAAAAAAAGACCAAAAAAAAGTATTTATTATAACATAGTTAACACACAGAAGATAATTTTCTAATTTGCAATCTAAAAATTTTATTTTACAACACTAAAACATCACATTAATTTTCTGCAAGAACATTGCCCAGCACTTCAATTAACGCATTGTCACTCCAAGGAAAGACTGTTCCATTTTAGCCCCCTTAAATGATCTTTTATTCTCCTCAGCAACAAAGATCACCCCAGAAATCACGAGACTTCAGATAATTCTTCATCTGATCCTTCAGCAAATCAGAAAGCAAGACAGTCAAATATAGAATAACAGAACCGTTTGGGTTGGAAGGGACCTTTAAAGGTCACCTAGTCCAACCTCCAACATAAAATACGATAAAACTGACCATACTACAGTTTTTCCCTGTAGTTTCTCACTACCTCACCAATGCTTTAACTCCACATACAATAAACAGTGAAGGAGTACTCATGTAGGAAGTACTACATGCAGACCCTTTCCTTCTGAGTAGGTGACAGCAGAGGAGTCTCACTGGAAGCTAAGAAAACACCACTAAGACAGAAAAAAACAAGGTACTAACTCAGCACACCATAAACCCAAAACATAACACCAAAGTGCTGCCTCCTCCCCCAGTTCAGCAGAGTATTTTTACAAGACAGACGCTTGTCATCATGCCAATAGGAACCCTACACACATCTACCAACTACAGAAGACAGCTTTTGAGGAGAAAGGTGAAACTCTGACCTAAGTAGAAAACTTATTTATTCTTTCTTTGCAAAACGTACCATTAATAAGTTATTTTGTCTCCTGGGCTTGGTACATTAATATGGTCGCTTAACAGTTATGTCTACACAGAGGCCCACGCAGTCTCTGAAACACACACAGCAGTCTTGGTTCTCCAGCTATCCAGAAAGGAGGGTAGGGCCTCCTCAACTTGTGTTGCCTTTCCATACCTAGCTGTTCATACTCCCTTTACCCACCTCATCATTCCACATGCCCTGGAGTTTTAATGGAATGGAGGGAAGTAGGCACGCTCCAGCATGTCCCTCCCATCTGAGAAGTGCATGATCAGAGCTTCAGTGTACGCTGGAGCAGCTACGCGCCTCCCAGTGCACACGCTGACACCAGCTACCCCCAGTGCTAGTGCTGGTCTCTCTATGCTTTCTGCAACTTCTCTCTTCCACGTTCATGGCAGAGTGAGAACATGCTCTGCCCCGAGTTGGGTGTTCACAAACTAAGATTAATTATTTTTAACCTGGGACTTTAAAAACTGCATAACCTTCGACAGTTACTTGGTTCTCTCACAGGATTTGGGGGTTTGGAATTAGATCCTTCAGGCAAAGAAACAACTTCCACCAATTACTTGTCTAACCTTACCTATGGGAACCTTCTTGCTAAATTCTGTATTATACATCTTCCCCATCTTTTGTTTCTGAAAGCCTCTTTTTTTTTTTCTCCTCTTTCCTTGCGCCAGTGACTTCTCAACAGCAGTAGGAAAAAACAGTGAAGACAAATGTACCCGCAGTCTCATACAGATACATGTATCTAGCAGTAACAGAGGTTTTTAATTTGATGGAGTAAAACAAAGCTAATCAGTAACCATCTCCTGTAGTACTGGCCTAGTTTGTTAAAATACATAGTGCATTTATTTGTGGAGGACAGACGTATAAACATATACAAACACATACAACTTAAGTACAGGAATGCCTGGAAAACCAGACAGCCAAGATACTATTGTTTAAAAAAACTCATAGAAAGTCAGGATTCTACTTTTGCCAGCAAACTACACATCATGTGTAATATTCTAAACTGGAAGACAAAAATAAAAATAAAAAACCACGTTGTAACTGCTCTGGGATTTGGGATTGAAGAGTTAGTGTCCCCTTTATTGGACGTTAGTCTTTTTCTCTAAAAATTTTCCATTCTGGTTGAAGGGAAATGAAGGGTTTGAAGCTACAATGAAAGAATTATGCTTACAGTTCTATATTTTCCCACACAAGGAAAAAAGGAAAGCAATATGTTGAATCTTTTGCCCACATTAGTCCAATAGCTCTGATTACTGTTTTGTTTCAAGTGCTGTAAGCACCATAAAGTAAAAAATCTGTTCCATTTTGCTTGCTAAGGAAGTTTTACATGACAAATTACCTATTTTTGTGAATATTCAAGATGTGCAAACAAGTTTATTGTCACATCTCAGTAAAAACAAAATTACATCCTGACACAGATGAAAATAACCGATGCTCGGTTGTAATGTCCTCTTTAAATGTTGCCGAATCTTGAGCTGATGATGAATGCTGTTATCACCCACTACCATATCAACAACCATGGGTCAGATTCTGCTCTATCACTTCAGAGAACATCCGCAGGAAAAGCCAGTGTTATCACCCAAGGTTTCCACTGGTAACAGAGGACTAAGTATGGCTCAAAGTCTTCAGGGAGGAGACTGTCTCAAAGGGTGTTTATTCACTGTTAGCCTGATAGGATCTCTGAATACTATTGCAAAGTGGAAAAAATAGTAATTTCCTACCCTTTGTTTTTATGGTCCATTGCAGTTTGTGTTTTGAGTAGCCACTACATCTTGTCACACTCTAGCCAAATACACACAAACCCATGTACAGTTCCCAATCTATTTGCCATGCCTGTCTCAACTCTATTCCAGAGTAAGCTATTATCCAGTCCCTTCTCCTACATTGTTTACTCCCAAATTCCCCAGCCACCCTTTTTTGGTTATTATGGCATGTCACCTCCAGACTGAAAGATCCAAAAGCTACGAAACCTGCAATCTGTGACACTCCCCACGTCACAAATGACTTGTGGAATACTCTTAAGCAATATACTTGCTGGCAAAATCAGGCCCACAGTAACAGCAGCGCTCTGGTATTCAAGGTATTAGCACTAGAGAGACAAACACACATGATGCCATTCCACTGGTGCTGCGGTGTGAGCAGACAGTCACATGCACAAAGCCTAATACCACACAGCACTGTTACCGGGGTCCCTGAACTGCTGTGTTCTTCTTTGCTCCACTCACAAAATCAATCCAAGAAGCAATATAATCTGTTAACGCCTTTTGCCCTTCCTCAGCAAAGCCCACCCTTGGGAGATGAACACTTCCAGCAGGCCTGAGGGGTGCTGAGGCGCGTGTTACCAAGACCACCTGAGTGCCTAACTTGCTAGAATACCAATTCAAGATATTTTATGTGCATTGATTGCTGATGTCCCCCAAAACACACCTTCTTTGTGCACCTTCCCTATCCCATTCCTTTCTGTTCTGCTCTATTTCTCCACTCACATGAATTTCCAATCTCCTATTTCTCCCTTAATTCATAATTGCATACAAAAGCAAATAACAAATACCATATACTCATGCCATCATTGCCTCAATTTCTTTGACTTTAAGCCATACACCTCCCAGTCTGGTTTCAATCTGTGATCTAGTACCTTTTCAGGATAAGGACTGAAGAACATCTGGAAATCTTTACCTCGTGGCAGGTAAAGCTGCAATACATCTAACAGCAGTAATCACCTCACATAAAAGGGTCTAACTAAGCCTCATGGTTAGTAGTAACCATATTTAGCATATACATATTTGTTTCCATCTTCCAATATAAAGTAAATCTTCAGGATGGACTCCAATGCGGAAGGGCGGAGAGCACAGCAAAGACGAGGAACGTATTTCAGCACGGTGACAAAATGGAAAACATCACGGTGGGTGTCTGTGTTGGAGAGGAACAAGGCTTCAAGGCCATCACCACAGGGGCGAGGTGTGCTGGTTTTGGCTGGGATAGCAAGAATGCCAATGGCAGACTTGGGTGCTGGTAAAAAGCTATCAAGGAATTGTGGGAGGCACTAAATATTGACGCAACTGATGCGAGGGGAAGGTTGAGCAACAGGGGGGAGCCGTTGCCTCGGAGGATGCACAATGCATCCTGAGTTATCCCGGAATACCCTGGCTGTGCGAAGCCCCCTTTGAATTACGGGCAAGCGTCCCGTGTCCAGCAACCTGCTTTGCAATGGACACAGGAGGCCTTTCCTTTCTCCCTCTTCACTCCATTTCGGTTCCAAACTACAACAAGGTAGATTTAGACTAGAAATTAGGAAGACAATTTTTACAGAAAGCATAGTCAGCTACTGGAATGGGCTGCCCGGGGAGGGGGTTGAATCTCCATCACTGGACGTGTTTAAAGGGCGTTTAGACGCAGTGTTGGGGGATACGGTTTAGGGGTGAATTTTGCAGAGCAGGGTCAACGGCTGGACTCGATGATCCCAAGGGTCTTTCCCGACCCCAAAGATTCTACGATTCTATGATTCATCTGAGCCTGCGGTGCGATTCTCCAGGCCGCAGAAGGTGCAAGAGCAGCCTCACGGCTCCCACCACCCCTCCCTCCCTCCCTCGGCCCCGCCG
>WEIS01036115.1:0-13093 GCA_013389965.1 Todus mexicanus
TTCTATGATTCTGTGACTATGAACTAAGCTTGTGAGGTGCTTTTCCACAATTTATGTTCCTTTTCAGTATAGACAGAAACCTGGTAAATAGTAGTAATTCGAAATGTTGTTTGCTCTGAGGGGAAACATCATCCATCACTCAAACCAAAATTGTGATGTGGTAAAATCTCCATCTTCTAACCTTGTACTTTTTCTACCTCCCAGACATCTGGTATGAAACATGAGAAAATTTTGCACATCAAAAAGTGACGTGAGCAGCAAAGGGTGGTAGAAAAACTGCTCCAGGAAGTGAGTTTCCCTCAAATTGGGGATATTTTTATTGTTATGTTTTAATCCCAGTGATGTGGTTTTGTTGTGCTTCCCTCTACCTTAGTTTCTGCATCTGCTAAAGCATTAAGACAACTTTTGAAAATGTTCTTGAGAGCAGCGAGAATTACGAAAAGAATCCAACAGTTGTGAGAAAGTACATTTAAAAATAAGAGCTAAGAGAAATAGAAGAAAATTAAGCTGAAAGAAGCACCCCGTAGTTCACTGAGAATAAGAAGCAAGAATCAAAATGACTATGAAATCTAAAGGCATCCCCAAACAGAGAGGAGGAGTTTTGAGCAGGAAATAGGTAGCAGAAAAGTTCAGATAATGGGATTCATTGTAATGAAGAAGAAATAACAGAAATTGCGTAATGCCTCAGAGAAGAGAAGAGAAAAGAAAAGAGAAAAGAGAAGAAAAGAAAAGAAAAGACAAGAAAAGAAAAGAAAAGAAAGATGAAAGGGGAAAAGGGAAGAGACAAGAAAAGAGAAGAGAAGAGAAGAGAAGAGAAGAGAAGAGAAGAGAAGAGAAGGGAAGAGAGACAAGAAAAGAAATGAGATGAAAGGAGACAAGAAAAGAAAAGAGACAAGAAAAGAAGAGACAGGAAAAGAAAAGAAAATAAGAAAAGAAAAGAAAAGAAAAGAAAAGAAAAAGAAAAGAAAAGAGAAAAGGATTTAGCTATGTGATTGTGAGTCAGTTTCTCTGTGGTACCCCAACCTGGATACTCNGAAAAAGAGAGAAAAGAAAAGAGAGAAAAGAAGTGCTGAACAGTCATGTCCTTGATTTGTTTGCACAAAATCTCCTATGATCCTAATATGAACCCTGGTGAAAGGAAACACAAACAATGACCATGCAGAAAAAGCCTGGGGAACAGCAACCCGTCAAACCCAACTGCTTTTGAAGCAGCTGCTACAATGAACCAAGGCACCAGAGTCTTCATGGGGTTCAGGTCTGGTGCAAAGGCAAATTACAGGGGCAAGTTTTAGTGTCAAATTCCACATGTTGTAGGGATTTAAGCAGTGAATTAAGCCAGGTTGATGATGATTTTGGTGCGAGACAGGTTAGGAAGATGTTCAGCTGACTCATCAGAAATTCCTGGAGGAGATGCTTGAATGTTGTCATGACTCATTGCTGCATAATTTATTTGCTCCTGTTTGCAGAAGTTTTATTATTCCTGTGTGCAAAGAACCCCGTTGTTGGAAATGTTTGCAAAGCACTCGAGTTTCACTTGGTTTAATTCTTCATTTAAGAAGTGAGTTTTGACTACTGTTTGTTCATACTGGCTTATTGTACCAGCTTTCCAGTCAGGGATGATAGGCAGTTTTCACGTGGAAAAGCCACAGGGATGTGATTCACATGAGATGGACAGGGTAGAGACTGGTGATCAGAACGGGTGCTGGGGGAACTGTACTGTTGGCTGTATTGCTTCTTCATGATTTCTGTCTGACAAACATCTGTCTTGGCCTTTTAGACTGCAAACTTTCTAGGAGAAGGCCTATCCTAGTCAGATTGTTGGGCTCTCCTTCTTTTGTGTGATAAATTTCTGTAAAGCCCCTAGGCAATGTGGGTTTGAGGTCCAGCTGGGATAGGAAGCGGAGATGTCTTACAGAGCAAGAAATGCCTTGGACTGGACAGACCCTTGCAATTCCAGATGGACCAAGAAGCGGGATGCACCAGAGAGGCATGTGAACTTCACATTTTTGTCAGTTTGGGCTGAAGGAGAGAGGAATCCTGATGTTAATGAAGGCTGTTTGTAGCTGGTTGGAGGCCTTAGGCACTCAGTTTGCTGAAGGCTCCAGGAAATCTTCCTGCTTCTGAGTATACTTGTTTAATGCAGGTTGTCAGTATCTGGTTTTTCTCCTCTTATTGCCAAATTTTGAAGTGTTTTGTTCTCAAACAAGATTGCAGTAGATTTACGGAGAGTCACATTTGGTCAGGGCTTACCTTGTAGGCAAGGTCATGGTTTTGAGGACTGCTTTCAGTTCCCAGACTTCTGACCTTACCTGCATAATATGAAAGGAGCACTTCATCTGTCCCTGTCTTGGCTTCTCACAAGTGAAGTGAAAGATATAAATACTTCACTGTTCTGTTTAGATGAAAAAATTTCCAGGAACAAAGGCAATATGACAATAATGTTCTCAAACGATATTGGTGCAGTGCCAAAAACCAAAGGTCTGAACTTCACAGACCAATGGGTCCCTCCCATTTGTATGTTCTGTACAATAAAAACACTTTGTAATAGAGAAAAAGTATGAGAATTTCGCTCTAGGTGTTACGAGAAACGTGCTCTGGCATTTCAATCAACAAAAGGCAGATATTTATTTAACACCAAGCTGAATATTTCTTTTTAAATCGTCCTTTTCTCTTTTCTTCCAGGGAACGTGACCAGGAATTGTACAAGCCAGGGCTGGACAGACGTGTACCCTGCACCATATGCCGTAGCTTGCGGATATGATTCCAACAGCACTCCAGGAGAAGAGGTTTGTAAACCTGGATGGGTAGACATCAAAATTAACCAGGGATCAATAGCAGAATTACATGATCTTCCCATGCCCATTTTTTTTCCCATTCCCTCTCTGATTTCTCAAGAAGGAGGGATCCTCCTGAGGATCCCTGCAAGTGAGTGTCAGGAGGATGGAGCCAGGCTCTCCTCAGTGACATCCAACAATAGAACAAGGGGCAAAGGGTACAAGCTGAAGCAGAGGAGGTTCCATGTAAACATAAGGAAAAACTTTCACGGTGAGGGTGACAGAGCCCTGGAACAGGCTGCCCAGAGAGATTGTGGAGTCTCCTTCTCTGGAGACATTCAGAACCCACCTGGATGTGTTCCTGTGTGACTTAATCTAGGTGATCCTGCTTTGGCAAGGGGGATGGACCGGGTGATCTTTTGAGGTCCCTTCCAACCCCTAAAATTCTGTGATTCTGTGAAATATCTGGTCAAAGAGGTGATCCTCCCTTTGATTTCCAAAGAGGTGGCAGGAAATTAGCATCTGAGAAGACAAGACCAGTGTCTCTGTGATGCCTGTGGGTAACTTCAGGTGCTTGATTTGCCATGTTCAGCTTTGAAATGAGCTCTCCACATTTGTATTAATCTTCAAGTAGATACAATGATCCCAGTATTTCTAGGTCAACATAAGCATCAAAAGGAATTAGAGGATATAACTCACTTGCCATCAGTGCTGCTCTGCTGTTGTCAACCAGCTAAAGATCTAGATGACTGTAGGGAACACGCAAATTTACATGCAGCATTACTGAGTTTTGCATGGAAGTTACAAAATCCTGGAACAAGTTGCCCAGAGAAGTTGTGGCTGCCCCATCCCTGGAAGTGTTCAAGGCCAGGTTGGACAGGGCTTTGAACAACCTGCTCTAGTTGCAGATGTCCCTGCTCACTGCAGGGGTGTTGCAACAAGATGTCCCATAAGGTCCCTTCCAACTCAAAGCATCCTATGATTCTATGAAATCCGCAAGCTCTCTGGGATACTCCTGTATTTAAATGGATAATCATTGGCCTAGATATTATTAGCTTTATAGAGCGTAGTCATTACACAGGAAGGTGTTTGGTTTTAGTTTGCTGCTTACAAAGGGTAAGGTCTAAAGAGGGTAACAAATGTTGTTAGAAGCAGGATTCAGCTCACCAGACTTTTAGTTCATCTAATCTGATCTAGTCAGCTGAAGTCATCCCATAGTCAGCAAGAATAAGGTGATGCTAGAAAAGAATTGTATTTCACTGCAACCATAAGTTTGTATTAAATTTATGCTAATGCTTTTTTTCCGCTGTATGACATATGTCAGAGTTTGTGAATGTTGAACATAGGAACCTCAGTGATGAATAAAATACATACGGTGAGAGGTCTTCGTGTCCGGTCACGCATCACCAAGGCGCTAAAAGAGCCAGCAGAGAATCTGAACAGAACCGAGCTGGCCTTAATAGAGAAACAGCACACAAAATAGCAAAGGGAAAATTGTACAAAGCACTTCAGGGCTCTGCTGAGGAGAGCCTCAGCCTGTCATTGAGGTCAACCACCACTTCACACCCACAAGCGTCCCGTTTCTCAGCTCGAGCTGCGTGGTTCCAGTTGCACATTGCGAAAGCGATTGTTACGGGTCTGCTCTGGGAATGTCCTCCATCGAGAGTTCTGGCTTATGTTCCAGCTGCAAAAAGGGGACTTGGGAATTCCTGGGACATGCTTCAGCGACCTAATGGATTGCAGCATTGCCAGAGTGCCACGTTACCAAGAGAACATGTATTGTGTTCTTCTAATTCTTTCTTAATTATTTTCTCTCACTTTCCACGGTCTCGTCATGCTGTTTTAAGTCTCCTTTGTGTGAAAGGTGGTTGAGGGGGGTGACCACGCAGTACTAGCCCGCAAAGAAGAATAGATTTTTCTTGTTGTTAAATTGGCTGTCACTTTGGGGAGGAAGAAGTAAAAAGAATAGGAAAAAAAAAAAAAAAAAGGAGAACAGCAAGCTGTATGGGACATGAAGTCCAAAACATACTGATAACTTTCCGTGGCTAAAACTTCATGCGCTTTGAACACGTGCTGGTCTCAAGTCAGAAACAAGAAAAAAATACATGTGTAAGGTTTTAGTTGTGGATTCTGGCAGTCCCCAAACAGCAGATGATGCAGCCACCAAAGTAGCACACTTACAGCCTTTTCAGTGATAATGACTCCTTCTCCAATCTGACCTTTAAAACCCATGTATTAGCAAGTAGGGGGTTGATTTGCTGTTCCATTGTCAGCTGTGATGTACCAACTTCTCCCTTGTGTGCCTTCATCTGATCAGAGAGGGACCACCCAAGGTGTCCCAACAGGCTCTGTCTGCAGATGGTGAAGAAAACAGGCACCTCCAGAGCTCAGTTCACCTCGCTTCTCTCTTCAAAGGGACCTCTTTGCATTTAGTTTAGAGGGAGCCCAGATGACTTCAGGCTAGGTGACATGAACCCAAAGCACAGTTGGGTGCAGGGCTACTGAAAGACTCAACATCAGTATTTCTGTTGTTGTTTTTTTTCTCTTACAAATGTGTTTCACATTCTGACCTCAGTTACCAAGGGGCAAATGTAGAAGTTACTGAACAGAAACCAAGGAAGCTAATTCTTGCTAATCTCAGTTTAGCATCTACCTTAACTAATTGTTCTTAGCATCCTCCTGTGAAATTAAGCAGAGGTTTTTAGAAGTCAGAGAGAGAAGGATGATTTCATTCTGTAAATCAGTCTAGGGGTACAGCTAGAACCCAGGCATCTCGACATGCATTTCCTTCTCTTCTCTAAATCCCTTGTTTCAAATAATATTTTAGAAATCTGAGCTCGGAGTAAAATTCCAATTCCGTTTCAGATCTTGGGTCAAATTATCTCCTTTGATACCTGTAAAATAGGAAGTGATTGTCACTAGCAAGTGCAAATGAAGAGTGAGAAGTCGCTATGTGCTGTTTCCAGAACAGAGATTACCTCATATGCTGCATGAATGCTGCATGCAGAGCTGTCTCTCTATACACAAGGATTGGTTATCCTAAAATATATGGGCAGTGAATTGCTTGTTGAATAACAACGAGATGTTTTTGTGCATAACTTGTTTCTGTGAATAATTCTAAGAAGCAAAAAGCCAATACCTATATACATACACACACACCTATTTACTGTGGGGGTAGTTGGAGCGCTGACCCAGGCTGCCCAGAGAGCTCATAGGGTCTCCTTCTCTAGAGACTTTCAAAGTCCACCTGGATGTGAACCTGGACAACCTGCAGTGGATGACCCTGCTTTGATGGAGGGGTTGTGCTAGATGATCTCCAGAGGTCCTTTCAAACCTCTGCCATTCTGTGATTCACACTGAAAGTTTCCATCCACCACCCCTCTACTGACATCTCCTAGGATCTCTCTTAATTTCTCTTCCCACATGTCGTGGTTTAACCTCTGCTGGCAGCCGAACACCACACAGCTGCTCCCTCAACTCCACACCCCCTTCTGCGGGATGGGAAGGAGAACTGGGAGGAAGAAAAAAAGATGAGACCTCGGGGGTTGAAATAAGGACAGTTTGATAAAACAACGAAAAGAGAGATGAAAACAACAGTACTAACAATAGTGCCAGTGAAATGAGTGACAAAGGGAGTGATAGAAGCCAGGAAGGCTCTACCTGTGTCTGAAACACCAACTTGCCCAGCTCCACTGAAGCAAGATGAAAACAGGCATCTGTGCCCCAGGCCAGCCCTCCTGTTATACAGGGGCAGGACTCAGTGTGGTATCCAACATCCCACTGGCTGGTCGGGTTGTTTATCCTGGCTGTGGCCCCTCCCAGCTGCAGCCCCTTCCAGCTGATTGGGGCAACAGCTGCTGGTGATAATTAACCAGAACTCAACCCAGGATACCACATTTCTCTGCTCTCCTATATATAGTGTGGGACACCACCTTCTATTGCCTGCCACAAGCTCTCTTCTTCTGTGGGTCAGGTCTTTCCTGAAGAACTTCTACTCTGGTGCCATCAAGAAGGAAAATAATGAGCAAAAGATGAAATCAGCAGGAAGAAAGTTGACTACTTTTGTTGGAAAAGTCTTGTCTGTCTTCTGGAGCCCAAACTCAAACAAGACTAGCAACAAGACTATGTTTAGTTAGCTTTGGGTGGTATCTGCAAGATAGTGGGGTAGAAAGGTGGAACCTCTGCTGTTGCTTACTGCAGTGTACATCCCTCCATGCAGTGAAGATGAGTGAGGCTTAGGTATGATCATACCACACTGAGTGACTTCATCACCCCAGCAACCTCCTGGCATCATATGGACAAGATCAGGTAAATAAATTGGTCTGAAACGCTGGCTGTGAGTTAGATAATTACTGACCTAAAGCTCTTAGTGATGTGAATTCGTTGAATGATGCTGTAAAGACGCTGTGCTTTTAGCCGTCTCTGAGATCTGTGATCTAAGAAGCAATTTAGATATGACCAGTGTAACCTTTGCATTCTCTGATGGCTCTGACTTGTTTTAATGCATACACACATCGCCCCAAACTGGCTTGTGCAAATGCTAGAGGGTTGCTACTCATCTCAGCCTCGCTGGTTCTGATACTTGTCAAGGTCTATGAAAATAGCATATAAAAATGTCAGCTCCTGCTGTTTATTAAAGAGTGCTTCCCCAAACGAGGTTGGGTTTCGATTTTCTGTCTAACCTCCTCTTTGTGATTTTGGTTGCTTGGATTTCTTAATAGAAAATGGTGACAAGGAGGATAGAGGAGTGTCAGTCAAGGGCTTGGAAAAATATTTTTTCACAGATTGCGTAAGAGTCTCATAAAAACTTGGGGTTTTTTCACTGATAAATCTATATGTCTAAATACCAATTGATCTCTTGTCCTTTTTTTTTAAGCTGGGAATCAAAATATGTTAATTTAGGGTGTTGCTGGAGAACCTTAGGCGAGCTGGAGTTCTGTTGCCTTCCTTCCCTGTTTTATTTAGACCAGAATTCCCTGTTGGATTTAAGTCTCGTGGTGCCTCATACTTAGAGATTCTCTGCGTGCTCTCAAAGAGAAAAGCCATGAACTAGTTTCCAACTTAACATATATTTCTCAATTAACATATCTGTGATTTCACTGAGAACATTTTAAGGTTTTTACTTGCCGAAACACAATGTCTAGCTTCCAGAAAAGCAAACCAATTTCCAGCCCAGTTCTATTCTCAAACTTTCCCAGTAAGATGAGTCTCCTCACACTCACCACCTCAGAGGCAATGTGTCGGTGCTCTGTTTAACTGAACATTAGTGATTCTTGTTCCACGAGGCTCGGACAATATAGTTGTCTCTGCAAGTATCAGATCCGGCTCCTTCCTGCATGAACTTTTCCCTTCTGTAATTGTAACCTGGTTTTGGAGCCATCCAATCTCTAGTGCGATCAGGGATGTTCTTACAAGAAGAATAAATACCACACTGGTGATATTTGAGTCATGCGCTCTGTTGGATGTGATTTTAAAGGGTGAAGGAGTTGGAGATTTTTTTTAAGAGAACGGAGTAGAGCAATTTCCTTGTCTCGCCAAGCAAGTCAGTAAAAGTTCAGTGATAGTGTGTTTGGGAATGTGCGTTGGCAGCTCTTTGAAAGACCTGGTTTTGTTTCTTTCCTTCACATTAGCAAACGGCTTTCTATGGCATGGTCAAGACCGGCTACACCATTGGACATACCCTATCGCTCATCGCTCTCACAGCTGCTATGATCATTTTGTGTCTCTTCAGGTAAGACCTTGAGGGGGAAAAAAAAAGGCGTAAGTAAGGGGATGACTCAAAGGACATAGCGGGTGTTTCAGTTATAGGCGATGAGTGTTACAGATGGATGCGAAAGACTTCTGTCAAGTCTCAGTTGGGCAGAGGAGGAAAGTTCCTTCGTCTTGCTGTACTGCTGTTTTCTAGTATGTGGTTTCTGGTGTTTGTGTGAGCATTATAACCTCAATCCAATTATTTAGGTGTGTTTCATCTCACTAAAACCAGATTGTTACATGATGAATCTCTGTGTTAAGAGGCCATTATCCCATAGTCTTGTTATAGTCCACAGTCAGTATGGTATATATGGATACTATGGAGCGATGCATTTCTACTAAGTTAGGTATTAAAAGTGGTACAGGTGATTTCACCCCAAAACTACCTCCCAAAGTCTATTTCAGAAGCATTTCCTGATGTATATCTATGGCGTGACATAGACGCCAAAAGCCATTTGAAACATGCTGAAGCCTCTGAGGTGTGGCACAAGGGCGGCAGGTATGATGCAGGACCTTCAGGAGACCCAGGCCCTTATGGATTGATGGGCAGATACTCTATAGCAGATCAAATGCTGTTCGATGCCAAGATTACAGCAAATGAATTAATTCTCAATCTCTATTGTATATAATAGATTCAAACATCTAAATTTGGGTGCTTCCAATGAAGAAATCTGGCTAGAAGGTAATCTATTCCAATGTTGTTTATATATAGGGAGAACAGCAAAAAGCAGACCTCTGTGAGATGGAAGAACCTTCTAGATGTGATCCCATCTCCTCAAGCCATTCTCCAGTGGCTTCCCTGAAGTGTGTTATATGGTTGTCCAGTTCATGACAGTCAGGTCCAAACATCACCCTCAAAGAAAACTGTAGGATACAGTGTATGTTCTAAGGTTAACTCTCACACGCCAAGACTGGCTTCACCCTTCAAGGTCTTTGCCCTACTCAGCACGCATGCTTTCTCCTCTCCTCTTACAAAGGAGGAGTGAATCAGGCACACCTGCAAATTGCCTCATTTCAGCAAGATACAAGGTGCCGGCCAAGCTGGTGAAACTGTTGAGATTCACGATTTTCATTTGTAGGAAGCAGCGTAATTTGACTTGCCTTCGCCAGCAAGCACAGAGGACTCAGCTCCAGCACATTATCTTGCCGCCGTCAGAGGTTAAGAGCATAATCTCTGCCAATGCACGGTGACTCATTAGGAGGTGGCAATTTGATCATGTTGCTGAGCGAGTTCTGTTGTGGTTCCGATGACTGCACAAAGTACCCGTTTCCAGAGTATTAGGCCTTTCACTTGAGCTGATGTAAAGTCTCCCTTGAAAAATAAAGACCTACTTGATCAGACTTCGTCTTCAAAATATTAGTGGGCAAGGGACAGGAAAAACCTGGTTTTGTTGTCAGTATCATTAATAACTGTGGCTGTTCAGCCTGGAGAAGAGGAGGCTCAGGGGGGACCTTCTCACTCTCTACAACTCCCTGAAGGGAAGGTGTAGGCAGGAGGGGGATGGGCTCTTCTCCCAGGCAATTTGTGACAGGACGAGAGGGCACAGCCTGAAGCTGCACCAGGGGAGGTTCAGGTTGGATATTTGGAAGCTCTTCCTCACAGAAAGGAGGATAAAACCCTGGGCTGGGCTGCCCAGGGAGGTGGTGGAGTCACCGTCCCTGGAGGTGTTTAAGGCCAGACTGGATGCCACACTTAGTGGCAGGGTTTAGCTGAGTGGTGGTGGTAGGTCATAGGCTGGACTCGATGATCTCAGAGGTCTTTTCCAGCCTTAATTATTCTATGATTCTATGATTTTTAAGTGAAAATGTAGCTCATATTTTACTCCAGAAAGCCTGTGACATGTTTGTTTTGGCAGCAGCTGCTTAGAATTTATTTCTCTTCCTGAAGAAACATTTCACTTCGAAAAGAATTACTTCAGTGCAAACATTCTATTGAAAGCAGACCTTCATTGTGAGCACAGTTTACTCAGTCAAAAACTTTTCTTTTCCAGTGGAGAGCAGAGAGATGGACCTGTTCTCTGTTATTTCAGTATTTTGACCTTTTTTCCTGAGAATTGGAAAAGCAGCAGCTCTGCTGCAGATGTATGGATAGCCACATGTTTCATGGGTTTAAGAAGGCTTAAGTGGATTTGCAGTGATTTACATCAGAACGTAGTCTGTGGCTTTCTCGTGTTTAATTCTAAGTCTATATCTTGGCAGGAAAAACATGTAAATAGATAAATAATGCTTCTGAGAAGCCTTGCTAATCAGAAATGTTGTTTCATCTCTTCCCAACAGAAAACTGCACTGTACTCGAAATTATATTCATATGCACCTCTTCATGTCCTTCATCATGAGAGCCATCGCGGTCTTCATAAAAGATGTCATCCTGTTTGAGAGTGGAGAATCTGAATACTGCTTCCTGAGTTCAGTAAGTCGCCGTGCACGTTGAAGTTTCCACCTTATTCTGTTGCCCTCTTAAACAACGCACCGAAAATTACTTTGCGAATGCGCTTCAGAGAGTACTTTGGAAAGATTCAGTTTACTTCTTTCTCTCACTTGAAAGAAAACCATGTTTGCTACAGTTCAATTGATATGGAAAAGGCATAAAATGAAGTAGCAGGGTAAAAAGTTTACAGGCATCTGATCCGTTTTGAGGTCAAACTCACAACTAGGGCTCTACAAGATTTTGAAGCTCCTGCCAATCCTCTGTCTGTCTCCCAGTTCCATTCTAATTTCTTGGATATCCGAGTCCCAATATTCATCTGTTTGCAGAAATGGTTATGAACCCCATTGTGTTTATGTGGGTTTGCTTGGGTTAGGTTGGCTTGAGATAAATGAAATCTAGAGCTGTGTGTGTAGAGTGCCAACCATAGTCAGTCGAGCTCTAATTAATGCACTCGCTGGAGTCTGGAGAGCTGTTCACCTTGCCTTGAAGAAGGGACCTGCATTTCTGCTTTTGGATGACTCTCAGAGCTCCATTGATTGCGGTGACCAGATCTCTGCAGGAGTTTAGGCAGGAAATTTATCTGTAGACATCATTGTCTGGCTTTCATCTGGATTTGTATCTCACCCTAGCTGTCTGCAACAGTGAGATTTCTCCACTGGGATGATAAATGAGGGGGATAAAGAAGTTGAGAGGGTTGTTTTTCACTTTACAACTCAGTGTTATTAGCTGGAACATTATGGGGGGAGAAGAACTGTTTATCTAAAGGCCATATTTACATTGGAGGACACTAGTCGTGAATAAATTTAGGCAGGAAACTGAAATCGCCAAAATAAAGAGATGTGATCAGAAATCATCCAAAAAAAAAAAAGGAACCCTCTGTAATAAATTCATAACATTAGATGAGCTGCTTGCTGGCCATAGCAGGTGACTGGGCACAGCGGTCCAGCCAATCCCTTCTGCATCTGTTTCTTTATGTTGTACAGCACCAGAAAGAGATTCTCGAGGGAGATTTTGTTGCTCGGTTGGTTGGTTTTTTTGCTTCCATCCATCCAATTTCTTCCTTATCTTCTGGCTTTTCTGTATCCTTACCCTGAGTCCTGTCCCAGCTGTTTTAATGACCTTTCTACTTGAGCACCTCTCAGTTGATTTCAAAGAGCAGTCTGCTCTGAGCTTTTCTCCAAGCAGCACAGGGCAGGGTTTCAGAGACAGTTTCTTTTACCCTGTCTATGGTTCACTGGGATCTGTATTTCTAGCAATGGGGTTTGATTGTGAAGGTCCATGAGTGGTTAGAATGGCATATAAGCTGGAATAAAAGTTGCCTGCTGTCTGTTGCCATAGATTTTTGCCAATGCTAATTGGCAGAGGAGCCAAAAACTCAGTGAGCCATGGAGTTTGAACTAGCATCTCACCCCTGCAGGAGGCTGCACTGGGACCTGACTGAGGCATGACTGCAGAAAGCTGTGAGAGATGTTTTCTTCAACTGTTCGTCCAGAAACACTTTGGTGTATACATACAGGAGTTTGTCCTGCAGAAGCTGCAGCTCCTGGAAGCCAATGTGCTTTCAGGCACACCCATGGCTACACCAGTGTGCGTGTTTCTCCCCATCAGAGGAGTTTCATGTCAAATGCAGGTCAAGGTGAATGGCTGGATGATGCACAAGTGTTCTGAGAAATATGTGGAACAAATCTGTCCCTGCTGTACTAGGCTGAGCATACCCCTTGCAAAATCTACTCCAGTGTTAACTCAACATTTTGGACAACCTTTTAGGTCTTAGAGAATAAATACCTGCGTGAAATGGAGTCAGAATGTCACTCCTAATATTCATCTGTTTGCAGAAATAGTTATGAACCCCATTGTGTTTATGTGGGTTTGCTTGGGTTAGGTTGGCCTGAGATAAATTAAATAATTGTTTTGGTTCTGCTTTGAACTTGCAAGATGAGGTTTGACTTGGGAACTAGTTCATATACCATTTCCTGAAAGTTTTGTGTACAATGGCTAGATATGGCCTTGAGCTCATTCAGTCCGAGGAGAGATTTCAACAGACAGTTCAATTTGTTGAATGCTGTCACCCCTATCCCATTTTAGAAGAGAGCAAAACCAAAGCAGTAACAGTGTTTTATTAGGAGAGAACGTACTGCAC
>WEIS01036116.1:0-14522 GCA_013389965.1 Todus mexicanus
AAAGTAATTTCTTTCAAAAGGAAAACCACCAAGGGACAAGTAGCATTGAAACGCTGTAATTTCCACCATAGACAGTGACAGAATACGGGTCGTTGTGGCTCAGTGTAGCTGCCACCAAAGGTGGTTACTGGGGGTTTAGGGCCACGCTGACATGATTAGACTCTGAACACAGAGGAAGTTTCCAGGACTTTTGCTGAAGCCTTCCCAATTCGCTGGATGCTACAGGCATCTCAAGAAGCGTGGGGGTTTGGGGCTATTCCTTGTGAGCTTTCTTTTTCATGCATTTTCCCTTTTCAAGTAGGAGTAAAACTTCCCGATTTCTCCTGGCTTCTGATATATCTTTGGTTCTTTGGAGACAGAATATCACTTGTTATTTGTGTTCACAGTGCCCAGCATATCTGGACATCTCTCATGATATGCCCATCTATGATGAGGCAGAGTCTGTAGTTGGATGGAAATTCTCTCATGGATCTGAAAGAAGATAATTATCCTTCTGCAGTGAATAGAACTTCTATTCCAACAGGCAAGTCAGAAAATTGAGATTGACTCTTTTAAGTCCTTTTTCCTGTCTTTGACTCAAAAAGAAGCCGTGTTATTTCACTATCTATATTAGAATTGTGTATCTTAGCATCCATATATGTTTTAAGTGAAACGTGATGACCTGCAACATTTTTGAAAGGCACTGTACTTTTCTTCTTCTTGCCAGGGTTTCCAGATAGTGTAAAAGCAAATCTTGTCCAAAGCCGCACAGCTAAAGCTCCTAGAAGAAAACATTTGAAATGCTGTTTGCCTGTATGTCTACATTTATAATGTTATGTTTCTCAGAAGCCAAAACATAAGGAACATATACAGATTTGTCTTTTTTGGATAGTTTTTTATAACCTGGCATTTAAAAGAAATAAGTGATACTCAAAAAAGCCCATGTAAAATAAGTATGCCACTCAAAAACTTTTGTACTGCTTGACTGTTTTGTTGCCTGATGGCTTCATATAATTCCCAGAATAAAATAAAAGCTATGTGCTCTTTCCATGTAATTACATGGTATCATGCTTAGCCCTGGGGCATCCTGACCATGGAAAGATTTCATGGGCAGTACAGAGACAAAGGCAGCAGTTATCATTAACATGTCACAGCTTCAGGACTCCTGGGCTACCTTTTGCCCCTGACCATTTAGGTAAATGCACTAAAGCTAAACTCCTTTGAATGTGTGACACAGGTTCCATTAAACAGATTATAGATGTTCTTCAAACTGGTTATTTAACAATAAACATTAAGCTGGCATGTGGCCAGGTGATGTCAGAAGAGCAAAACAAGAAGCAAGTACAGAAACAAAGCAGAGCAGGATCAAAAAAGAAGGGCAGTACATCTAGTGCTGTAACAGAGATCCCCCTATTTACAGAACATTAAGCAGGCAGTGATTGATTTTTAAGGAGAGGCTGGATACTGTGGATAAAGGTTCATTTTTATAATAATCCAGATAATCTGGCGCCCTGGAACCTGTCTGGAGAAGTGTTGTGCATTTGTCAAAATAATGGAGATAAGGTAATGAAAAGCTCTGGGAGGCTGGAATCCATCCTTGAGCTTCAGGCAGAGGGCATAGTGCTGGGCAGGAGCAGCCATGGTCAGCACAGATGGGGAGAGGCAATAAGGCAGATATTGGCTCACATTTTGTTTTGTTTGTTTTGTTTTGTTTCTGGCAGCTTGGTGTTGGGAGCAAAAGGGATGGCTCTTTGCTTTCAATAAAACTGAAGTTCTTTGACTCCAGTGGGCCTGCATGACTAAAGCAGGTGAAGATCTCAGCTCATTTCTGCTCTGTTTTTTTGTGAAAGAGTGTAATTCTATGGGAGGGACAGATTGCAGCATGCAATCATTAGTGGGGCAAGATTGTGCGAGGACAGGCTGAGGGAGCTGGGGTTGTTCAGCCTGGAGAAGGGAAGGCTCTGGGGGAACCTTACAGTGGCCTTCCAGTACCTGGCCTACAAGAAAGCTGGGGAGGGACTCTTTACAAGGGCATGTAACAACAGGACAAGGGACAATGGTTTTAAACCAGAGAAGGGTAGATTTAGATTGGATAACAGGAATAAGTTCTTTACCATGAGGGTAGTGGAACAATGGAACAGGTTTCCCAGGGAGGTGGTGGAGGCCCCATCACTGGAGATATTCAAGGTCGGGCTTGATGAGGCTCTGAGCAACTTGATCTAGTTGAAGATGTCTCTGCTCACTGCAGGGAGGTTGGACTAGAAGACCTTTAGAGGTCCCTTTCAAGCCAAACTATTCTATGATTTTATGATTATTTCTGTTCTTGGGTGACTTTATCAGAAATTGTTGTTATCCATAGGACAGTTTTTTCTTTCAGTACCTTGATTTTTTGTGAATTAGAAAAAAAAAGAAGCTATAAATCATGGTATTATCCTGGAGGTTATGACAAAAAATGTGATGGGAAAAACAGTCATGAAAACAACATCAATCAGTAAATAATTAAAATACTGTGACAAAAGAAAGAGATAACNTGATAAAGGTTCATTTTTATAATAATCCAGATAAACTGGCGCCCTGGAACCTGTCTGGAGAAGTGTTGTGCATTTGTCAAAATAATGGAGATAAGGTAATGAAAAGCTCTGGGAGGCTGGAATCCATCCTTGAGCTTCAGGCAGAGGGCATAGTGCTGGGCAGGAGCAGCCATGGGCAGCACAGATGGGGAGAGGCAATAAGGCAGATATTGGCTCACATTTTGTTTTGTTTGTTTTGTTTTGTTTCTGGCAGCTTGGTGTTGGGAGCAAAAGGGATGGCTCTTTGCTTTCAATAAAACTGAAGTTCTTTGACTCCAGTGGGCCTGCATGACTAAAGCAGGTGAAGATCTCAGCTCATTTCTGCTCTGTTTTTTTGTGAAAGAGTGTAATTCTATGGGAGGGACAGATTGCAGCATGCAATCATTAGTGGGGCAAGATTGTGCGAGGACAGGCTGAGGGAGCTGGGGTTGTTCAGCCTGGAGAAGGGAAGGCTCTGGGGGAACCTTACAGTGGCCTTCCAGTACCTGGCCTACAAGAAAGCTGGGGAGGGACTCTTTACAAGGGCATGTAACAACAGGACAAGGGACAATGGTTTTAAACCAGAGAAGGGTAGATTTAGATTGGATAACAGGAATAAGTTCTTTACCATGAGGGTAGTGGAACAATGGAACAGGTTTCCCAGGGAGGTGGTGGAGGCCCCATCACTGGAGATATTCAAGGTCGGGCTTGATGAGGCTCTGAGCAACTTGATCTAGTTGAAGATGTCTCTGCTCACTGCAGGGAGGTTGGACTAGAAGACCTTTAGAGGTCCCTTTCAAGCCAAACTATTCTATGATTTTATGATTATTTCTGTTCTTGGGTGACTTTATCAGAAATTGTTGTTATCCATAGGACAGTTTTTTCTTTCAGTACCTTGATTTTTTGTGAATTAGAAAAAAAAAGAAGCTATAAATCATGGTATTATCCTGGAGGTTATGACAAAAAATGTGATGGGAAAAACAGTCATGAAAACAACATCAATCAGTAAATAATTAAAATACTGTGACAAAAGAAAGAGATAACAGAAGGGAATAAATTTTTCAAGAGCGGTGTCAGTTTTATTATCTCCATAATTTCAGCTTAGTAACTGGAAAGTGGGATCAGACAAATGTTATTTGTAGGCCCTACATTCAAGTCTCCAAATTAGTTGACTCAGTTTACCTTAGCTTTGAGACTATATTGACTGATGCTGACTAAGAGAGAGACCAATGGTACAGTCTGTGAGCCATGAAGGCTTATGCAAACAGGTGATTTGTCTGTTGCCTCTTTCACCCATGTGGTCCAGGGAGAAGCTTTGATTCTCCCTTTGTCCAAATCTTTAAAGTACAAGCTAAATAAAAAAACATTTATCCTCAAAAAAAAAAAAAAAGAAAAAAAAGAGCAGCCCTCTTTAAGGTAAGATCCAGGTGGACAACCTGGAAAGGAGCAGCAATTGCTTGGTTGAGCTGCAGTGCTGTGTCTGGAATGAGTGTCTAGATACCTGCATCCCATCAGAGCCTGGCATTGTCCATAGGCTCTTGTGCCACCAGGCAGGTACAGGAAAGCATGTGTCTACAGCCTTGCACAGGTTCCCCTCAGCCTGCCATGAGTCATGGGGAAAAGCCCCTGCCACAGTCCCTAATTCTGTAAATTCAGTTTCCATACAACTAGTAATGCTCCCTGAGCTGCTGGGCAATCTCCACAGCCAGTTTGTGGATGCAGATGGAATCCATCAGGGTACAGCTACATTCGTAACAGCACACAGGGGAATTTTAAGTTTGGCCTGAAAATACAGCCCTTAGCTAAAAACCTGTCTTTTTGTTGAGTTACTTTAAATAACAAAGATGAAGAACCAGTAAAACCCCAGCACATTCCTGTTCCAAAATAGTTTCAAGATTGTGTTTTCAAGGATCCAGCAGCCTAGCTGATTTATTTTATAGTTAAGATTGATTCCCTAGAAGTTGTATAAAGAATGCCCAGAGTGGCCTTGTGATTCTCATTTGCCATTAATCCAGAGAGGAGGACATAATCTGCACTGTGGGCTTCATCAAAACATGACAGCTCTTCCCTTCAGCACATTTCCAGAGCTGTGACTTTCTCTGAGGATGGTCACATGCGGCGCGTGGAGCTGCAAGGCAGAGCTGGAGCGGTAAGTTGGAGAGCGGGATGGGATGCCCACTGCTCAGCTCTGCTGAGTCAAATATTTGAATAAAAAAATAAAGGCATCTGCTGAGAAAATCACATTTAATTAGAGGGGAAAAAAATGAACACGCTGAATAAAAGGAGACCGGAGCATTTTCAGAAGGGAAGTTGAATTAATCCATCTGGGAATTATCTGAATAATGATCATTATTAATAACACTGAGCACTTACGTAGCATTTTTTGGGTCAAGTTCATTGCTGTGAATCATCACAACAAATGTGAAATGTAGGTTATTCTTCAGCATCCAAATGTCATGTCTAATTTATATTAATTTAGTTATCATTATCACACGGTATGTGGGTGAATCCTGTCTTCATTACTGAAAGGTTTTTTTCCCCTATCCTGCAAATAAGAATCTTGTCACTTGTTTGTCTCCTTAGTCTGTCTCCTGGCATATTAAGTATGGAATAAAATGTGCAGAATGTAATATGAAATAAGCGTTTTTGTCTCCAGTGTAATTATAATATGTATTCCTTTATGGAAAAGGAATTTTCAGACAAATCTTCTATACTTTGGTTTCAACAAATATCCGCTTATCTGCTTTAAGCCCCAGAACTCTGCATGAAATGTACCATCACTCTTTGGTCTTGAAAGCCTGCATATGAACCCACCAGCAGCCAGATCATACACCAGCCAAGTCCATGGGAGCGTAGCCACTGAAATCAGTACATGTAGTGCACCACCCTATAAAAAAACATTAACCACACAACTCTCCTTCTGCTCCTCAGTTCTTCAGATCTAGCAGTGTCAGCAGATCCTTAATCATTAGCAGCCAGGATCATCTGCTGGGCAGCGTACTTTGTGCCACACCTTTAATAGGTGGGATTCCTTTCTCTGATCTAGTGTCAAGGGTTTGCAGCCTCAGCTGATGGTCTGTCTTGTTTCATACACATTATCACTGTGTGATACTGTGATTATTTACAGGTCACTGTCCTAGTTCAGCTACAGTTGAAAATTAATACAGGTCACAGCAAGATTTGAAAATGTGGTTTTCCAGGCAAACTCTGCAGCTACTGATGCATAATCTGACCGAGGGAAATTGGTCTGAAACAGATCTCACCCTGTATAGACAAGTTGTTTGTGTAAACAGGAGAGCAGTTACTAGATTTGAAAAACAATTGTGAAACAGCTAGTTAAAAAAAATGTGTTATGCTACAAATAACATCACCAGGAACACTCCTGAAATAAATGTGTACTTTCTTGAAGTAAACAGGGCTTCAGATCTTGAAATGTTTGGGAAAGGTGGGTTGGTAGCCAGTATATTTTAGCTTCATTTATCTTTCTATCTATCTCTCTATTTATTTATTTATTTATTTATTTCCTCAATTCTGCTGATTAAATGTAAATCAAGGCAGAAAATCCCTGAAAACCCACAGACAAACTCAGTGCTGATTGTTTTTAAGCTTTCCTAAGCTGATGGAGTGTCATGTTGCTTTCAGCTGCTCAGTTCCCTTGGAGAAAGGGCATGTCTGTGCAATGCGTGCTGAATTCAGGCGACGGTGACAGACTGCAGCCATCAGAAGGGATGAGTTGGCTTTTTGGGCACCTCCAGTCATTCTTGTTGACGGCGTGTGACCAGCCAGCTTGGACAGACAATACAGCCCCTAGCCCTAGAGACGAGTCAGTTCAAAGGGCGTTCGCTTCCTCGCTTACACGTCTGAGTAGTTTTCCCTGGTATGAGAAACTGCTTCAGAAAAATAGGAGGAAAAATAGGAGGAAAAATAGACTTGAAGGAGATGTCCTATGGCTGCTGCAGTTTTTCTTAACCTAAAACAGAGAACGGGTTGTGGGGAGAGGTGCTTGATGTTTAAATATTTTTGTAACCTGCATTTCCATGTTCGCTTCAACACTAGAGAGATGGCCTTGCCAGAAAACTGGGCTAGGACCCTGGGCTCCCACCCTCATGAGGTCCCAGTTTGGGTTTCTGTCTCCAGAGAGGCAAGATGAGCCTCTGAGCAGCTGTGATCCTGCAGTTGCTGTGGAAGGCTGTGATGTGTGTGCTGTTGCTAACCAGGAGTGAGGCGGATGCACCGCAGGCTTTTCAGTTGTCCCACTTAGTGGATGCCTGACCAGATTGCACGAGTCACCTCAAAGATATTGTCTGATCGTGGATTGTTATTTTCAGAACAACATTTTTAAACTCAGGCTGAACTTAGTGCATGCACATGCACAAATACATGCACACACGTGGTGTTTTTCTTCAAATTTTCGGAAGTCTTGTTTTGTATTAATTAACCCACTGTGTTTTCCACACTGAGGTTGCATTTTCTGTACAAGTTTGAATGAATATGTGCAGTTTTGGACGGACTGTTCCTACTCATTATTATTACTTAATTTTGCATTATTTTGCACTAGGATGGGTTTCTGACATCATTGAACTGGATGATAACCCCTCACTGACATGCCTGCATGCAGCAGCACCTGCCTTCTCACCATCAACATATTCAGACCCTGGGAGCCACATCCCATGTTACAGCAGTTCTCCTTGTGCAATGAAACAGGCTGGGGCTATTCAGCCCCCCAGGCATAGGTACTTCTTTCAGGGTAAGATGGATTGCCATCTGGAAGTGCTGTCTTTCTCCACTGATGACAAGATTCTAGATAATGTAGATGTATTAAACACCACATTTTTAGTTTGGTTAAAATTAGGTGAGAGGAATCCTGTCTCAGTGTATTGGGTTTGGCTGGGCAGGAGTTAGTGTCCCCATAGCTTGATAAGACACCGGTGTTAACCCACCACACTCAGGTACTCCATGGCTTTGCAAGTCAGGCTTTATAAATCATAGATATTCAGAATAAACCTTGTCTTCCATATGACAAATGAAACTGCAGTATTATTGATATCCTTCAAGGTCTTGACAGCAAAAGTTGAACCTGTTCAGATTACACAGTGCCGAGCAGATAACATCTCTCACCACATGTAGACAGCAGCCAGCACAGTAGAGACACCAAATGGAATTTCATCACAAGACTCATCTGGGTAAGTTAAAATTCTATTAAAGGGAATGTTGAATTTAGAGCATCTCTCAAACTTATGGCGGATCAGTTTTCTGTTTGTACAATAAGTACCATTTCAGAGAAGACTACATTTTTTTGGCTCAGAAATGGTAAATTTTAATTCTAAAAGTGCTTGGCCCCATCTTCTGTGTTTTCTTAACAACACAATTCCTACACAAAATCAGAATTACTAAAATAGACTTCTGGTGCTTTTTCACATGCCTGTTGCTATAACGTAGTTCTATTGCTTTTAGTAGGGCCACTGAAGCTGGCAGGTGACCGTGTGGGTACCATACAGTCCGATGCCTCAGCTAGGGAACTACTTGCTAAATTTGCATATTTTTTTCTTCCTTGCTGGATAACCTCCTTGAATACAGCTGTGGATCAGAAAGATCATAATCTGAAAATGATGAGTTGCTCAAATGCAGCCGAAACCCCAATTTGGAGACCTAAATTTGTATTGCAGGTGATGAGGCATAAGAAAAACAACAACATAGCTGCTGAATCTGTAATTTCTTCATTCAGTTACATTCCTTCGTCATCGTAAAGTCTCAGTAACTTCAGATGCGCACTAGCATACTTAAAAAAATTAGGAAAAAGGATAAACACAGAGATGTCTCCCACTCCATTTCCCTCTCTGTCATTTCTGAAAGGAGAATCAGATTATAACAATTGTGCCTTAGTGGGGCAGGGAGAAAAGCTTGCTTCAAAAGATGGCCTGAAACAGTTTATGCCACATTGTCATGGAAAACGGCAAATAGTAGCTGCTCGCATCTAGGCAGGCACAGTTAGATGAGAGCATCTAACTTTCTAACTTCTGAAAATACTTTGAGTAATACTCACTACCAATTTTGGACTGAATTCACAGATAGTTTTAATCCTCCAAAACTATAGTGTTAAAAATAAATCAGTTGAATTGCTGTAATTTAGCTCTACCCTTGACTTTATTCACAGAAACAGAATTGATTAATTCTTGGACAAGTACTGACTGAAATCCAGTGTCTTAATTTTAGTAGGAGATGTCAGAGATGGAGCAACCTCACCGCAGACAGACTTTTCAGAGGATTTACCTGTCCAGTTCAAGTGACCTAAAAAGAAGGGAAACCATGAGTTTCCAGAGGCTTGTAACTGGGAATAAAAGCATTGAACTGCTTGTCAGATTTAATCCCTTCTCCAAAGACTAGAGGAATTAGAGATTTTCAATAAGTCAGAAGTTACTGTTGTTTTAATATCTTTTCCCCAAATATCAATCTTGGAAGCAACGGAATTGTTCTTCCGCAACTCCCAGACAAATACAAAGGTCAGCTTGCAGCAGACAGTCAGCTTGGAAAATTTCATCATAAGCTGTTCACACTTGAATACGTTATAAGCACACTGGACATTGGGTCTTCAAATAGAAAGCCTAAAGGAAAATTACCACCGTATCTGGCACCCACATATACTTTCTTGGGTTTTACCATCCAAACTTGGTCCCATGTAATGCTTAAAAAGTTTTGCAGGTGAGTTTTCTGCTCCAGAGATTCTCTGAGGAACTATTGAAAAGACAGCAAAGACATGCAGCCTGACAGAAAACTTTTACTTGGCAATTCATGATGCTTTCATCACCTGCCTCTAAAAGTTGTTACCAAAAGAATGACTTTGAGCTGCCCAAATCTGTGTCCATCAAAGCAGTCTTGCCTGCCAGCCAGCCAGTCGATAAGCTAGTGTGACCTTCTGCTTCCAGGGCAGCTCATTGGGGAAAAGACAAATAGCTTTCCCTCTCCTGGCTTCAGAGGTCACAAGGGACAATGCATTTAAAGCAAATAAGGCTCTGAAACATTATTTGAAATTCCCCCTGAAATTTTTGCACTACTATTATATTCAGTGTTTTAACATCACTAAGCTATCACCCAGGCAGCCAACACCTCTGTTCTGTGGGTACAGAGCCGTGTGCCCCATGGTGACTCCCCATAGACGTTTGGCTGCTGACAGCCAGCCGAGGTGAGCAGGGCAGTGGTTGCTGGGTTTGGCTCTTACTTGCTCCATCCCTAGGCAAGGGGCTGTGCAATGTGGGTTAAATGGGCACAGTGGTGGGTTTTCCAGCTCTCCAACTTCTCCCTGCCATCTTGGAGCAGGCCACAGGTCTGGGCAGGACTTTCTCCTGCTGCATGGGTACAGTGCTTGGACTGTGGCATCAGGTGATGCCTTCCAATGCCTCAGTGCTATCGAGGGTGGGCAGGAGGGACCTGGCTTCCATAAGCAGCTGCAGCTCCCTTCTATTCTGTTCCTAAAGGCCCGTCTGCCTTTCAGCTACCACCGGAGAGGTGGAGCAGATGGGTGATCAGGTGCATTTCTATTTTAATCTCTCTCTAAAAGGAACATACAAGCCTTGAAATATTCTGTTAAGCAAATGGCTGCAAATGAGGTGTGAAGCCCTCAGCCAGGATATACGCTTCATTCTGCCGTTTGTACTTCTCTCACCCCCCTTGCTCCCCCTTGCATCCCCCCTGCCCTTTTTTTAATTTTCTGGTAGGCATCAATTAGGTGAGGGCTTTTCATTTTAAACATTGGGATTTTTACTTGGCCTGCTAAGGCTGTCAGGTCTAGTTTGCTGCTGAACAGTTCATGCTTTGGTGCTGGACAATGCATGAATGTTTAAATTGCTTGAAATGTCTAATTGAATTATCCTCAAATTACAAATCAAAATAGGAAAGGCTGTCTCCGGCTCACAGGCTCGTTCCCTGGGATGTGTCAGCCATACTGCTGCTTCTCTTTATATTTTCTTCTCTGCTTCTGCCTACAACTGTGTTAAATGAAACCTTAAATACTGAAAGTATTTCTGTTTGTGTGAGCAGGGGGAAGTGATGCCGAACGTAAAGGGAAATTTATTCATGTTCTGGCTCCAAGTTCTTTTTGTGCTGTACAAAAACGGGTTCATGAAATTTATATCAATGCAGAGGAAAGCAAAACAGCCAGCTGCTATTTACAGAGAAACTTCCTTTCTCCTTCAGCCACAGTGACATAAAACATAAGATACTTTCAGGCAGATCTATATAAATGCCATTTAACTTTTTTTATTTTATTTTATGAATGCTCATAGACTAAGGAAACTAACAAGCCAAGAAGAAGGTTTGATGTATCTAGCCAGCACTCATGATAAAATTGGCTTCTTAAAGCCTTGTCATTTATACAGTAAGGTAGAAATTAAAGCCCGTAGGATTTTCTTTTATAAGGTGTTAAGGGAGGCAGAGCTGGGTCTCCTTGCATCACATTTGCCCTGCCTGCCTAGCCCCTTCCCCAGCAGCACTGGAGGCTGATCAGAAACTCTGCTCAGTGCAATAATGCTTCTGTCATGGGTATGATATTGTAATGGCATTTTATAATATATGATAAAGGAGGTTTGACCATCTACATCTAGCCTCAATCGTTTTGCTGCTATACCTTAACTTATTCAGTGACTGTGGCAGCGAGTGCTTTTCTTTTAACTAGAACCAAAAATAAAACAAGTTCAGAACGTGCCAGAATTTTTGGTATTAATATTCCCAGTATTTTCCCCTGAATACTAAAAAAATTTAGATTGAGGCCACTTTCAAGGGCAACTCCTCTGTTAGCTTACAATTAGACAATTGCTTCTGTGCTATAAAAATAGTCGAAGACATAATGGTTACAAAAGAACCTTAAGGAAATGGCTTAGATGAAATCTTTATTAAACAGCAGATCAGCTCTGAAGGAGTATTTTTGACAGAAAAGAAATATCTTTTAATATTAAGAATGTTAACACTTTAGTAACTGAAAACTAATACATACTAAAACATCAGTTGTGCATTTTTTTTACATCTGATTGTCCTGCAGACAAAGCTCGCACCTGTATGAATCAAGCCTGCCCAAGTCAGAGCATCTTTCAGAAACGGAGAAAGATCTAATCTGAAACTAATTGTACCAGACATCTATTAAACTGATATAGACCTTGGCAATTCATGTGGTCCAGATGAAACCCGTGAAATGCACTTAATGGCTGTTGCATATTACCAAAACCTCTCATTATAAATCTCTTGCTCCTTCTCCAAATAGTATCAGACTCCAATAATCTAATTTCTTTCTTGGTATCATAGTGCTGATTCCTAGTGGCAGGCAGTGAAGGAAGAGTGCACCAAGCAACACCAGACTCTTCAGCATGGCAAGCTGCTGTGCTCCATATTACTTAGCAATGTTTTCAGCCATGCTCAAGACAACCTCAGGCTTATATTTGGAGTTCTTCTAATCAGATTTGCTCCCAATACTCCCATTGCTTGCTGAAGAGAACTGATACTTGGGTCATTTTTTAACACAATCATGCACCAATTCTTGCAACCATCTCACCATGACTAGGGCATGACAACAGCTCAGCCAAATGGCAGTGCATTCTGGGCTGATATTTTTCTTAGTTGGACTTGAGGGACCACACCTGAATTTCATCAGGGCTGTGCCTTACCTCTATCTGCTGACTGGTTTCCCAGCAGTATCTTCCCAGTTGTGGCAATCTCCTCTTCAAAGCAACATCCTTCTTCCCCTGCTGCAGACTGGGGGTGTGGATAGTCTGTCCTGCTTAAGGACTTCATTAAACTGGTATATGAAATCATTCCCAAAGGACCAACAAAAACTGTTTGGGAATACTGTCTGGGGAATTAAAGGCAACCAAGCTGCCTCCCCATTTGATTCCTCCCACCCCCTGGCTGGTATTCAGCTGACCTCACTTAGGCATCCAGCAGTCCCTGGAGAGTTACTTTAGGCTTCTTCTGTGGCTTGGGGAAGGAAGAGCACCACTGTGAAGGAGGGTTCAGATTGTGATGGGCTCTTGGCTTCAGAGGACCTCACACAGACTGTGTTCTTCTGGTAAAGGCATAAAATGGTGGAGAGTGAATCCTGGCCAAAGGATCTGGATTTAGCTACCATAAGTCGTGTTGATCTGCTGAAGGACTGGTCCATGATTGGCTTTTGTTCTTGCATGGAAAAGGGACAGTGGAGTCCACAGAGGGAGCTAGAATATAAAATGGGGCCCATTATCTCTTGCACTAGAATAACCAAAAGTACGGAGTACTGTGTGAAAGATGAAGAAATCACTCTAAACCTAGAGTATGTTGTTAGGGAAACTTGGCAGCACCTTCAGCATGAAGAGAAGGGGTTTCCTGAGCTTTAAGGGGCTGCAGAAAGCGTAATTCCCTCATTTATGAAGCATCAGCAATGCACGTATCTGGGACTAAAACTGGAGGGCTAGGTGAGACAGCACCAGAACCCAGCTGGACACAGATGCAAGCAGAGAAAGTGTTCAATAACCAGGGTTAATAGGGGCAGTAAGAGAAATAAGTGTCTGAAGAAGCAGTGCAGCCATTCCTCCCTTCAGTGTTTCTCTTTCATGTGTATACTCTGTTCTCAGCTACATAACCACCAGGACCCAGGAAACTTTTTACAAGTACATTTTTATTTAAAATAAAAATTAATTATGGTGCCTTTTTAAAATAGGGTACTGCACAATCTGTATATGCAACACAGTTTTTGGTATGGAACATACTTTGAGCAATATCCTTAAATACTAAATATACATTAATGGCTTGTTTGAGAAACATGACAACATTAATTCTGATATTTTTTCTCTTTAGTCATTTAACCACTGATACAGATTTCCTATAAACAATATTCTTTTTCATCTGTACATGTGGTACACAGTCAAGAAGGCAGATCTTAGAATATTTACATTCATGCATTGATTTAAACACACTATTTTGCAGTTTAAAATAATATAATTTTGTTTGTACAGGTGCAGGGGGTATTGTAGATACATATCTACCATAGGCCTGACTCTCCATTGCTTGGCAGCATCTATGGTCATGACCTGGTTGGAGCAGGAGGCCCACACTTGCTTCACATGCTGTGACCATATGGCATGCAAGACTGGACAATTAGGTCTCTGTATAGATACATATCAATGTATTTATATCCTATACTTAGTAGAACTTTCCTCCTTCCTTCCATGTCTGTTTTTGCAGCATCTATCAAAGGTAGAGATGCTTTTCTGGACACACTTCTGTGTCAGGTCTGAGCCAGGAAGGGCAGCAGGGCTACAGCTTCAGCTCCACCTTCCTGATGCTGAGGACCAAGGAAACTCAACACTTTACAGCTCAGGCCCTTAAAGTGCATTCCTTGCTTGCGTCTGCTAGTGATGATCCTTGAGAAGAAATTTTTAGTTGATGCTCTCCCTCAGACTGAACGTCGCAGTTTTCTGAGTCTGTCTGGTGGTGGTCTGACCAGCACAGTTAACTTCTGTGTAGAAACTGGCCACCTTTGCATCTGCTGTGGATCTGGCTATTTTGTGAATGTGCAGGACCTTTCTATGCCTGATATTTTGGTGGCTAAAGACAAACCTGAAATGCCAGTTCCCCAGATCCAGGGTCACTGCTTAATGAAGCCCTTATCCATCAAGCCTATTCATTTCCCTTTGTATTTAATTATAGATCAGCAAGGAAACATACAAGTCTCTGTCATAAAAGCTTTGCAAGTCGTCTGCAAAGCATTAAACACAACCTTAAACCACAAAGCAAACTTCAGAAATCATTCCTCTATTATACATTGAGTTTCTAGCCTCCCTTTTCTGAAGACTTGCATCTGCCTCCAGTATACTTTTACAGGCACCTTTCTGAAGATCACCTTAAATTTTGGTGCAATGCAGTCAACTGTACTTAGGCAGGAATCTGAAGGCAAAACTACCCCGTGCAAGATTTCCCATCTCTCCTCACCATGCAGCTGAGTGCTGAGAGCGAAGACTCTGGACAAGCAGCGGA
>WEIS01036119.1:0-26053 GCA_013389965.1 Todus mexicanus
AACCCAACCCAAACCCAAACCCTCAGCCAACCCAAGAGTTGTATTCAGGAACCAATAAAAAATTAAGACTAAAAATTGGTAAACCAGACATTTTACTAAATGATACTCTTTCCACTTGCATTCCCATACAAATACTGTGTCTATAGCTCTATAGAAAATGAGTAACGTACTGTTACCATACACAGGACTGAGCTGACTGCGAGGTGAATTTAGTGTGAGCTGCTGAGTAGGTCCAACTCAACAGCACCTGAATGGGTGAGAAGATAGAGTTCTGGAACCAGGTAGATCGAGAGCACAGGAACCAGCAGAGCCAGAGCTTTTAGGAACAAGAGCTTCTGCCTGATGCCTCAGAAGAGCCTAATGAAGAACACACCCAGGTTTGTGCCCTAGACTGGCTCGCTCATACCTCAGAACTCCATATTCCTGCTTTGGCCTCTGTCTCTCACTTGTTTTTATAGAATTTAGCAGAAATGCTTCTCCCTCCACTCCTTGCTACCAGATGCTTCAATCTATTCCTGGCTCTACCACTCGTTTGTCTTGGCATTCACGTAAATGCCACTGATTCCCGCAGCAGGGGAAGACAGTTGCTTGTGGGAACAGGCAGCGGAGGCTACCAAACAAGAGTGGCTGGGTCGGTGGTGGGTGGTGTAGCAGTGATAGACACCCATTATGATGATGCGCTCCAAGGAAGAGATTTTCTTCCAGGTGAGCAGCGTGCCCAAAGTAAACCATGTTTGCACAAAAGGAAAAGCCCCACAAAAGGAGAACTTAGCAAGAATTAGTTTTATGTCAGGGCAGTAAAAGCAGCACCCCTTGGTGATAAGGAATAGAAAAATGGAGCTCACTGGGTAAACATGTTAGTTCAAATAAATTTTAACTCCAAAAATAAAGCAACACTAAGAGACTTACAAAGCATGACGTAACTGTTCTAGCAATTCCTACTCCTCACAACAGTCACCTCCCACTCCCCAGAGGAACATTAATTTTTAGCAGGCTTAAAAATGCATGAAACACTCCTATTCTTGCACTGCTTTACTGGATGGGAAAGTAGTAAAGATGACAACAGTCAAAGAATACTGCCAGTAAAATGACGTTCGATGTTTCAAAATTATATGAAAGAAATAAATTTTTGAAATGTGCAGTTCTTCATTTGCAAAGGTAAACTGACGACCTGGGAATATGAATGGATCAAGTATCGTCATTTGAATAATACATTCTGAAATACTCAAACTGTCAAAGATGAGCTGTTCAGGAAAGTCTAAATCACTCCAAGGAGAATTTCCACTAAAAAAAAAAAAGAAAATCTCAAATACATTGTGAAAAGGCCTCGGCATCACGGTGCGTAATCATTATTCACAACAATTATACCTACTACAAGGCAGAGTTAAATGCCCCAATTTTTTTCTTTTTTTTGTAATTTTAATACTAGGCAAGACCTGTGGTCTTGCCTGATCTAATAATTACTCCTGCATTTATTCAATATTTTGTGAACAAAACTCAACAGCTTGCAGCTGAATTCATGCCTGCAGGTACACTGAAGCAATTGTGAGTTGTCAATTGCAGAAAGGTTGCAGCAGGTACAGCTTGAGCCAAGCTCTAACACCTGAACATGTGTGCAGACAGTGCCATGGAAGCCCAACCAGCTTTGATGACCACGTGCAAGTCTTAAGAAGCTACAGTGGTAGATGAGAAAGTTAATGATGAAAATAAGGGGAAAAAACTTCTTCTCTTGGAAGAGAACATCAATTTCACCTCCTCCTAAGAGCAGCAATATCAGGTTGGGATATTTTTCTAAACAGCCACCAGCACAAAAACATCTTAAATAATTCCAGCTCTATCCTTTACTAATTGTATTTTCTATACTTAAGAATAAATTAATCAGTTTCTAAAACGACAACTTCTTTTCTCCCTTACTTACTCCCCAAAACACCTCCTGCTTTTGGCACACTGATTTTTTTTCTTAAAGACACATTTTCTTTTCTTTTTAATTGCTGAAAAATGGAGAATTGTTGAGATCTTTAACAAAAACTCTGCTTAAATACTGGGTGCTGCTGATGTCTGTGCTCATGTATAGAAGTGGAATAATAAGCTCATCCATTTTACAGTTTCTTTGGCCTTTACACATATGTCCCACATGAAAAACATACCAGTGAGAATTTAGATCTGTGCTATCAAACCAGAATTAGACACCAAAGTGATTCTTGGCTTTTCAATGAAATCACTAACACCGAGTCCTAAGAACGCATCATTTCAGAATGGAAATGAACAAACTGGCTTGAATGAAATAAAAATTATTTCCATAAATTTAGGCCCCTTTCCCCATCTCATGAATTTATAAAGCAAAACAAAGCGCCAGCTAAGGGGCCAGATTTTCTTGCACTGGTTTACATTTTGATTTGAACAACTTAAGACAGTGGGTTGAGCACCATCACGTGTGAACCATGAAGAACAGGAGGAAAACCTCAAACACAAGTTACAAAAATATACATTCCCTATTTCATCTTCTTGAAGACAGCTATTAGCTGAGCATAAGTGAATTTTCTAGCTTCTAGCTCTTAGACTTCCCTTTCATCTGCTTGACTCTGAGACTTCTTACCTGCCAAGAGCAGCAGCTATACCCTTCCAGGCACTTTAACCGTTCTTGAAATAGAACTTTGTTATGCTCTGATAATACTCCTGGTTGTTGCATTTAATAATGATTCTTGGGACAGCTGATTAAGACCAAATAAGCCTTAGCCTTAATTGGCTCTCTCTGAATACAAAAGAAGAAAATTTCTAGCTCTGGCAACCAAGTCTGCAAGTCATGACAGAAAAAGAGGAATGGTCCAAAAGTACATTATTAAGCTGTGACATATTTGCCAATTTTCCTCTGTTACGGAGGAATCTGAGGACAGTACTTGGATCAGAGCATTCATAAAATCCTTGAGTGTGAAGTAATGCTCTGCCAGAAGAAAAACCCAAGTCAGCTACAATCGAGTCTCCCTTGGATACTCTCGCAACCTGCTGCACGCTTCCCACCTCAAAGCTAAGGAGCACAGCTATAGTCAGAAAGTCCTTTTCCGATGCTACTGCTGAAACTGCCCTGGATTGTATGCTGTTAACAGCGGATTCCACTACGGCCCGAACTAACCCTTTCCTCCATGTTGAACCAACACCCTCCCAACATGGTACAGGAATGCCCTCAATGATCCAGAACTAGAGCCAGCACTTGTCAGGGCTGTGAACACCAAGCTGTGGGCTTTCTTCTCAGCTGACTATCTTCAGAGTCATATCTAGACTCAACCTACACCAGCCCATGCAACAGTTGTTCATCTGGATGCCTCAGAGAAGCGTCAGCAGGAAAAACATGGGCTCCCAAATGAATCTGAGTGCAGGGAGACTGAACTGAACTATGCGACGTGGTGAGTTCAATACAAATCCGTTCCTCTTGGTAAAATTTATCCAAANCATGCGACGTGGCGAGTTCAGCCTTCATCCCTCAGTAGCAGCCCCACGCTGTACAGCCACGTGGCCAACACAGATCAATACAAATCCGCTCCTCTTGGTAAAATTTATCCAAAACACCCTGAAAGGGTAACTTCTGACAGAAGTTACTTCATCTGGCAGATATTAGATCTAACTGATTAGCCTTCTTCCTAGATAAAAGCATAAAGCCCAAATAAAGTCCACACTGCGTGCCCCAATTCAACTAAATGTAATTATGTCCCTGGGCCTGGTCCAGGTCAGCTTCGTGCTCCTGGCTAATCTCCCGTTGCACAGACCTGGTATTAATGATCCCAGAACAGCACCAGCCAGCACGCATTCAGCAGAAAGCCTACTGATGCTCTATGCTACAATCACATTAGTCATGAAGGTTGCGTTGGCAGCTAAGCGGTACTGCTGGACTGAGCGGCAGTCCTTGCCCAACAAGGATCTAGACTTAGTTAAGCATTCACATGGGACCTGAGAATGCTGCAGTTTCTATACAACAAGAGTAATTGGTCTTACCATTAAAGAATAGTTGGTGGTTTAGAACCAAAGCTGATCAAACTCCTCTTTCCCTTGTGCAGGAAGGTAATATTTCACTCAAAGACTTATTTACAATACCTCAGCTTACACTTTATCCTACATATATACAGCACACACACATCTCCATTGCTACACAAACCCGATTCCAGGTTGGTGAAGATACATCTGAAAAGGAAAACTTTTCACAGCTGCTGAAAAACATTCGCAAATACTTTTAGGAAGCTTCAAAATTTTCTAAAGATGTGAGAAAAATCTATCTGCGGACACATCAGTGAATAGAGAACTGCACAACTTAGATTGGAAATCGACTGGAGCCATTGTCCCCTGGAAACACTTCACATGAATGGTAATGACATGTAAGCTAATAATTTGATTTATTTCTTTTTTCCATTCTAGGAGTGTAATTCTTAACTGCTACACAAGAAATAGTGCATCAAGTGGCAGTTTAATGTCAAGAGTCCTCAAACTGTACTTACGTGGAAATGAAGAAAATTCAAAAGGAAATTAGAGCACATTACAGTTTGGTCTTTCCATATCTACACAAACATCCCAGACTTGAGAGACTTCTTCCCTGAGAATCACTTGAAACAGTAAAACTAAGATTACTTTTCTTTCATGATGCTACATAAAGCTGATTTTTGAACAATAGGAATTAGTAGGTGAAAATGCTGATTTGAAATCAAAGCTTGAGAGGTTCATAAAGACAGTAAACTCCAACTTATGCAAATATATAACTTTATAAATTCTAGCACCTCTATGCAACATGCCAGCATCTGTACAGCTTAAAAGACAATCAATTCCTCCCTCCTGCAGCAAGAAACGCAGAGCTAAGGCTGAAAGCTCTGCTCTACTTCAGTCCCGTTAACCCCCACGGAATAGCTTTGAGTCTTGTTTAGGTGCTGAGCACACGAGGCTGTCTTTGGTTCATCTGTCTTCTTTTTCTTCCCCGCCATTGAGCGTCAACCGACTCACCTCACTCCTGGTAAACATAGAGCGACAGCAGACAGCGCAACAAGTCAAAGGAGTGAGCTCTTAGGAAAGTCTATTCTCCATACAACCACAGCAACTTTCCACATCAGAAAATGGTATTTCACTTAACCAATTTTTCTCCTTTGGCACATCATCTTAAGGCAGCCAGAGCTGCATCAGCAAGCACAGGAGATGGATAGCAGGACCTTCAGCTTTAAGCCTCATTAGCTCAATTCCAGCCCACAGCAGCAGGCACTGAACATTTTATTAAGTAATGGCTGTTTGGGAGCCATCACACACAGTCCATAGGAAATATATTAGACACTTCAGCCTGTCTCAGAAGAGAGGCTACAGATTTTGTGCCTCTAGAGACATTTTCTTCAATCTCTGTCAATTGCCCCTGAAAAACCAGTTGAAACAATTTGGTACAGCACGGGAATTTGCAGTGACATTGTCAACGTGCCTTAGTAATCAGGTCCATTCTTCTGGCATTACATGCAATTAACATGAAAAGAAATTGGTCCAACAGAATCCATAGCCTGATTTCCTGCATATTTGTGCTCTATTTCCCATTTAATCCGTTCCCACAGGGAGTTATTGAGGGGATTTGTAGAGTGATCACAGGTCCTCTGCCTCCCCAGGCAGCCAGGCTGACAAAAGATTGCTGCCAAGATAGTAGGAAGATGAAAAGATGTAAAAATAATACCAAGCCCACCTATCGTCATGAAGGCTCATTCCTGCACTTACCTGCGTTTACATAAATACCAGACATCCCCATTGAGCACTGGGATTTATACATGGAGAAGAGAGAGTGATCACTTCATTTGTGGAGATGGCCCAACTACTCATCATTAGCTCTCTATATCAGCGTAAGGGCAGAGGGGAAAATGGAAAAAAAAAAAAGAAAACCAACCACAAAATAAAATCAAAAGAAGAACAAGATTTACAGATTTACCAGATTTAACTAGGAGAGGCGAAAACACAAACAAAATAGCCATAGCTGTGGTGGTTTTGTATCCTGTTTGCTCCCTCACCCCAACCTCTTATTTTTGGTCTAAATTCTATTTTAACCAACCGTATGAAGCAGATCTCAGTTTTGCCTCTTTTCAAAGTCATTTCCCAATGGTCTGTTTTCCATTACAAACCCTTTTGAAAGATTCAAGGCTGCTTTTTAGCATTTCAGTTTGCTTGCTTTCAGGCAAAAAGCGCAGGCAACTCTCCATGAAGGTCCCCAAAAACACAGAGTGGAGTTGCAATGAGAGTCTGAAGTGTAAGTCTTGTTTGCTCGGCCTCTAAAACAAGGTAAAACCAAGTCTCAAATTCAGTAATGGAAACGAATCCATAGGTGAAAATGCCTATTAAAAAATAAAAAAAACCCCTCATCTGTACATCTACAAGAATTAAATTTTGCCATTAATATTTGATTCCCTGAGATTTGCTGGTTTCCAGACTTATTGTGAATTAGAAAGGACCGAGGTCAGTATACTTAGAAGCAATGCAGACCAAAGCTCCCAACATATCAAAAACTGGTATTGAAACATTTTGTCATAACACACTGCTTCAGCTTATCTTCCATATTGCCCTTTATAGCCCCTGTTTGTTCCTTTCTCAAGATTTGTACAAAGGGGGGGTTTGGTGGCAAAGCTGGTTTGATTTATTTATAACTCCTTACACTATTTGCACAGATTCATTTTCTAGTGCACAGGAAAGAAAAAAGGCTGTAGGAGACAAGCTCTAGTAACCCAATCATTTCTACTGAAGGTAACGGGGTTGTCCTGTCCATTCAGCTGAGGTCCTGCTAGTGATGAAGCAGCTCTCTGACTGTTGCCTTCACCAGTTGTTTCAAGCTGTAGTTGTAGCGTAAAATATGTTAGGAAATGGGACGAGAACAGTGCTCTAGAGCAAAAGTTGACGTGGTGGTCAAAACCAAGAGTCACACAAATGAAGTGTCCTCATCAGGACAGAACAGTGGCTTACGTAGAACCAAAACATCAGCATATAAAAGGTGTGCAACTAATGGTAGTGTATGAATATTTTGCAACACTGATGGCATAGCCAGATGCTGTTTATAAAAATCTTTTGCAAGCATGTGAACATGGCCACAAAAACAAGCCGAAAAAGAGATGGGTGCAGTTGGATGCAGGAGGCATCCAAGTCAAAGTGTTAGTCGATCAGTTAGTTTTCTAATTCCTCTAGATAAATATATATGTATGTGCACACACAAACACATTCAGTTGTAATAACACCCACCACTCCACATGGATCCAAATTCAGCTCCAGCAAGTTGAAGCATTTGCCCTGAACCTGAAGCGTGTGCACACACAGCAGGAAAACAAAAATGTGCTGGGAGCTGCTCTGCATCCTTGGCTTTGACTAATTTTGTATTTTAAAACATCTACATTCAGTTTAAGCAAGACTCATGAAAAAACAGCTATTTAATATGACGTAAACGAGTAGTAGCACTGCCTCAACCACTGAGCCTCTACGTCGTACTGAGATTTAACCTTCGTTAATTTCCATCGCACAGGGCAGCGGGGGGACACAACTTTTCACTTCAACAAAGACACTTCGACTCAAGCACTGGCTTCCCAAGAGTCCCACTTACTTAACACATATTCTGACTCACAGACGAGGTGTGTTGTTACAATGCAAACTGAATTTCTACTTCCAATCTGACTTCTTTAATTAGGAGTTAATGGGTTGTTAGAATTCACAGCAAAGTAGACAAATTCAATCATTGCAGATACATGCAATGCTTTTAGAAAATTCACATATCCCCCTACCATATGCAATCTAATCATCTTTCTTGCAGGACCAGTTACATTTGAATAGAAACTTTAGCTTTCTAGTTCTTAGCAAGCACTGAATCAAGCATTAGAAAGCTGAGAAATTTTATTATGCCATTCAATTAGAGAGCTATGAGCTTTTTGTCTCTCTAAATTTTGTTTATCTTTCAAACAACTCTATGGCCAGGACCTGGGCTGAGGTTCAGCTGCTGTTCCTACCATGTTCTCTGGATAAGTACCAATTATTTCATAAGCGTCAAACCCCAAGACTCCTTCTACAGTACGAACATTGAAAAAAGACACAGAAAAAACCCACAGTATTGATTCCAGGCCCTTGAGCTCTTCAGGTACCATATAGACCCAACTATTTTAACGTTAGTTGACTCATGCAGCTGCACAGATTACACATGCAAGTTCTGCTATTAAAGAGTAAGCCCTATCATGGATATTGTGTTCACACACCCATGAAACCATCTTCTCTGACAGAAACAAGAGAGACTTGGGGGGTTTTTTCACCTGATACAAGCATGATACAAACAAGATACAGCTTTCTACTTAAATTAACACCGCACTGTACAAGTTACTTTTATGGCACCCAGGTTGCATTACCAAACCCCAAAACAAATAGAAAAGGGTGTCCTGCTCATGTATGGGTACCATTAATCAGGGGAATTTTATTCTTCTGAGGCCAAGCATTTCTTTTTTTTTGTTTTTGGCAGACACAACTGCAAGAAAAATCATCACAGGAGGAAGAAAACAGCCTGTTTTTAAAAGCCACTCTAGTACCAACTAACAGAGCTCTACAGCGCGTTGGGCATATTAACAATTGGGGTTTTGATTCTCTTACCAGTAAAACCTGCACACTCTTATCCATCTGAACTTGAGCAACTCCAAGAGCAAGCAGCTCCCCCAACGGTAAGAGCAGAGAGGTTCCACCAGCACGACCTGGACTTTGTTCACCATCTCAAGCACCTATATGCAAGAAATTCTAACCACATGCAATACGCAACTGTGCCTAGCTTAAAGTTTTAAAAATAATGATAGTCACAAAACACAAATGAGGAGAGAACAGCAATTGACCATCAGGAGCCACAGCCACCTGCACAGCACGCTGCCTCCGATGGGGTAATGCACTTCATTGAATTACATTGAGCCGCATCAATGCAACTCTGAGCCTGCAGCTCAACAATGCAAGAACTGTGTGATTGGACAGTGGAATTATAAAGACAGACTTTCATTTTCTTCTGAAGTTCCCGTGACTACACATAAGCAACTTCTGCCATTTCAGAGGTGTCTGTAAACTCAAGTTACTAGACTTTGGGCCAAGCAACGAGCAACCTTCTAAAAACTGCATGTGACACCCAGAACACAGTGATCTCAACACTCCTATTAAGCTTCAGAGAAAGAAGGTTTCAGCTTTACCTAAGCACACAGCAAAATCAAACCCAAAGACTGACCTGAACTTTGACCTCCGGTGACAACACACTGATGTAAGGCACACAGTAAAAAGCAAACTGGCGTATTTGCGACAAGGGAGCCAAACTACTGATGTATTACAAATAATCGCCGCCTAAATACCTGTCAAGACTAAATGCATATTCACAAGTGTCAAAGACCACAGTCATCAAAATGTATAGTTTCCAGGCAGAAATGACATCTCCCAGCATTTTGGATCCCTGTCACCTTTCCACCCACAGTCCTCATTGAAAAGGTTTTTCAGAGACCAGGTCCCAAAGTCATAGCACAGGGGGACGCGCCTCTACACTTGGCTTGACTAATGAAGGGGGTCCGACGGGGGGTTGTGAGAACTGAGGTACACTCACCGTTCCGGCTTTCTTCATCGATAGGAACTATTGTGGCTGGAGGACCTGTCCTGGCCAATTTGCAATCTACAAAGATGAAAAGAAAAGTTATTTCTTATTCCAGGAGAAGGATTCGGGGAGCCGGGGTAGGGGGGTTGTTGCTGTTTTTTGAGGCAGGTCATCTTATCTGGCACACTGAAGACAAGCAGTCACTTAAATATTACGCACGCACAGGCTACAGCTGTCAGCTAAATTACACTCACAGAGGATCAGAATCCGAGCTGTTTGCTCATCTTTTACACAAACTTCCTAAAGCGAAGGACAACCTGATGACAAAGGATTTAACATCTCGGATGCTGATCCACAGTTAAAACAAACACGTAAACAGCAAAAATGTAACAGTTTGTTCCATCCCCTCTTAGCAGAGCCCTGCTTCCCGCACCATGAACACCCCCCAAATCGCTGGCGCTACCACCACATAAACCTGCTCCTGCCTTGCTCTAGAGATACCAGCAGGGACCTCAGTGAAGCGCAACTCCTTCAGGACAGAAGTAAGACAATGGTAATTTAACCCAAAGAAACAACAGAGGGATGATTAAAAGGTATAAATCGTAATTAAAGCTTCACAACAGAAACAAACACAATTTGAATTTAACTGCAACAAAAAGCTCTAATTAAAGAGAGTGAACAGAATTTTAATAATGTTCTACAGAAAACAAAAGTCAAAAACAGACGAGCAATGTTCAGGAAGTCACATGTTGCCATCTTACCCTCATATTGCCAGTCTGGAGTCAAAAGTTTAGAGTCGTCAATGGAAGCAGAGCAGAATAATGAAAGAAAATAGGTAAGATTTGGTTTGTTTACTCAAAAGACAGGTTCAAAGACATAAAGCAGTACATGCAGAGCTAGCAAATGCATTGGTGTAGTCTGAAAATACATAAAGGCACGTATACCACATGTGATGATGGTACCTGGTGAACAACTTGGCTTTCTACATTAAACAGAAGAAAAATATTACCTCTTCAAAGTACACAGAAATAAAAGTTAATTAAGAAGCGCTTTTCATTTTCAAAGTGCCTCGTAGTCCTACTGCAGCAGCAGCAGAGTAAGAGAAAACAGTTCTCCTCCCCAGTCCACCGTGCAGGACTGCACAGGACTTTGCAATCCACATTTTAAAGACATTTAGATGCTCCTCTGATCCTCCCGACATGGCCCCGGCTGTGTGGGTGGCTAGAAGCAGTGACAGCTTCTAACTGGTTTTTAGTCAAGGAAAGAAATGCTGGAGCATCACAGTATTATTTTTATAGACATCTAAACACTTCACACAAAAATCCTCCAAAAAAAAAAAAATCTTTTTAAAGACCAACAGGCAAACCCTGCTCTGAAGATAAAAGAGAGCTGGTGTAGATACCCACTCGCTCTCCTTCCTTCATTCTGTTGGTGGCACTGCTCACAGAGTTTCAGTACCTCCTTAACCTAAGCAGCCTAAAGAAAATTATTTAATTATCAAATTCTGCATACTTATTCCCCACGATCTATGTTTTCACAATGGTGTTTTCTCCTTGCTGGGTGTCTCAATGAGTTCACCCAAATCAGGCCAACCTCAAGTTCCGTTCTTCAAGAAGCAAAGGATCGAAACTCCAAGTCCATCACATGTTGGTAGCCTTTTCACAGGACTGGTTTTCCATTAAACATGCCAGGATTTCCAGACTCATAACCATGTCACATGTTTAAAACCAATGTTCAGCACTGAAATCTGGATACAGAGTGTTCCAGAGAAAAGGCAGAGCACAGAGCCAAGCTCAGTTATTTGCAGAGGATTGACTGCAAGTGTGAGGTAGAGTAATAAAATTTATCCTGAGATAAATTTCAATGGAAAGAGATTAGAGCAATGGCCACAACTATTTATATAGCTAGGGGAGAAAAAACCCAAACACGATGTGCAGCAGAAATCTTGCTGTGGGCTACCCTTGTAGCATCAATAAAAAATTTTGGAGGAAATGTGCAGTTTTATTGCATAGATAAGAGTTTACATCTTGTTTCATATAATCTTCAACCACGTCAGTAATAGCTATATATTAGATTGCTTTTAAAGATGCCTGTCACCTCTCCCTCCCCTTCCCAGTGACCAAACCTAGTAACGCCACAGCCTCATTTAGTTTCATACTCATCACCAATCACCGAAGAGATAACATTAAAGCTGCAGTCTTAAGCAAACTTCCAATTCAAAGGAAGATGATGATTTTAAGTAAAAACCATAGAGACAATTACATGCTGGAAATACATGGGTGGTGCTTTCTTTTTTCCCCCTTGCAAAATACAATCAAGTAGCAGCAGCAAGACCTCAACAAGCACCAAGCTCCAGCACTGCTGCTGTTATCACCAGGCACCAGCCAGACCTGGTGGGTAAGACTGGACGGGTGGAAAAAGAGCATCTTCAGACTGAGCCAGGTGCAGAGAAAGGTTATCCCCAGATTGAGGAGGATGGAGAGTCCACCCTATAAAGACAATGGAGTTATTTAGTCTAGGAAAATGAAAGCTCTGCAAAAATACACCTGGGTAAGTACCAAGGAGGAAAAATAAGGTCCTTGAACTAAAGAGCAACACCAGCGCAAAGAACACGGGGACTGCAAAGGATCAACGCCTGCACGCTGCCCATGAATTTAAACAGAACATTTCCAGGCCAAACCTTTGTTATGGGGTGGGGACTGGCAAAGAAGGTAGAACTTGAAACACTATCCCACAGCAGGAACAGGAGAGAAATGCAATTTCAGCATTTTAAAAACGTACTTTTGCTTAGGAAAGGGATTATATGCTCCTTGATGACATTATGAAATGGGGCTCAGTTTTTCTCGAGTTTTATTCCAATGTTCCTCAACAGAAATTATTTCATCAGTAACAGATCGTTTTATTTGACACAAACAAGCACAGAAAATTGCAATGATGGTGATTTATGAAGGCAATATTTACATGAGCCTTTCCTTTCCCCTTCTTTTGTTTTCAAGTGTCCAATTGTGTGCCTCGGTATCAATCTGTTGGATATTTTTACTATTCCGGTTTCACGCTGCAGACTGTTACAGGAATACTGACATGCACCGACTTAACTCCAATTTTTAAGAAAACTGCTGCTAAGACAGGATGTTTTCTTTCCATGATGGGTCGTCTTTGAACAGGGGACCTGTGCTGCAGCAAAGAGCAGGCAGTGAGCAGCACAGGGCCCACTACACTGCCAGAGTCTGGCTGACCTGTCCTTCTGATGGCAGAACCTCTGCTCTTCTGGAAGCACCAGGAGAAGCCAGACACTGAACCACGCTCTGCTGGTTCTACTCAGATTTGTTCTTTCTCAACAAAAAGCAAGTTGTCCTTGTAATTCCTGGGCATAATGGAGTAGTCATGGAAGCCAAATCATCCTAAATGAAACCCACTCTCAGAAAGGCAGCAAGAGCATGACATAAATGAGCTTCCCTATCTACAGTTTTCACGGTGTGTTTTATATCTTGGCAGCAGCGCTGGTAAACGTAATCGTGATGTTGAGGTGCCTTCCCCCTAGCACCTCACAGTAAGGCAGGAGGCATTAGGCAAATCAAACAGTAAATAAAACAACAAGCTATGAAAGCTTCCCCAAAAGCTTCCAGAAAAGCATTTTATTCAATGTTTTGTCTAACTAGTGCATCTGCTTTACAATTATATGATCAAGGCAAAGACAGATAAATCAAGGGCCTGTCTCCTTGGGAGCAAAATGAAAATCCATTTAACAAACTTCATGGAACAGCTACATGGCTCAGATCCATTTGGTTTCTGCTGGCTAATTTTCATTATTTTAATTTCTAATTATTTTTAATGAGCTGGCTCAGAGGAACACCTCAATCACTGTACTAGGTAAGATGCTCAGCAAGGTCAAACAGCCTGAGCCAAATCAAACAGAACAAGTGGAATAACCCTGCACTGTGCCAAGGGCGAGCAGCCTGATCACCTTCCCTTCAGCCTGTCCTTGTCCACTCAAAGCCACTGCCCATCCAACCATTCCATCACTTTGGGGACTTCTCTTTATTTTAACTTCACAGTTAAAGTAAACGTAAATATCTATAAAAATGAAAACAAATGGTTTTGATTTAGCCAGTAAGAACCTTCAAGCGCAGGGAACTGACGTGCAACACAGAGACACGTGAGTGGAGAGAGTCGCACAATGAGCCCTCAGGGTCAGACAGACTGACAGCCAAAGGCCCCTTCCAACCACTGCTCCCCCACAAGTGTGTGTGGGGGTGTGAACAACGGCAGTGTGCTTCCGCTCCCCAACTCTCTTCTCTTCATTCCCACCAGCCCAAAAGCCAGCTGCATCCTCACAGCCCCTCTCCACCAGGGAGCTTCCTCCTGCCACCTCCCAAGAGACCAGTTCCTCCACAAAGGTGTTTCAAAGGACCTTACAAACTGGCTCCGAATCACTTAGAACATCCCTCTACTGAACCAGTTACTCGGAAACCCCAAGTAACCGTTCATACTTCATCCATCCCTAAATTCCATCTAAAAACCCCATTTGAATTAGTTGGGAGCAGTATCTGAAAATTGGCTCCTCTGATGATTCAATCAAATGACTGCAAGACATAAAACTGCACCAGCTGCTTGAAGGTCTAGTAATAAAAATGGCTTGCCTTAGAAATTTGAGTGACTATAACCAAAAGAAGGTCTCCTGCTGTGCTTGGAAGGGGATGTGCAATCCCAGTAAGAGAGCACAACTTTAAAGAAAAGTTCAGCAGCTTAGTCCTACCATGTCAAAGACAGAAAGAGTTTTACAGTGATCAAGGCGAAAGAGCCAGGCTGAGCTTTACCCTGACCAAAGACATACACATGAGCTGCCCTGCAGGGAGCACAGCACGCTCATCCAGCAAACAGTCGGGCAGCCAGAACCCTTCTGGGGTCATTATTCTGAGAAATAACTGTCAGCTCCTCCTAAGTGTTCCCGAAAGTAAAACTGAAAATAAATCTGCTTCAATAAGCTAATCACCAACTCTTCTTCCAGCTCCTTCAGAACCCATCAGTTATTACTCTAGCTATTTTACAATTTATCTTACATTCAGTTTTGCTTTTATTTAATCAGGTAAGTAGCTTTGTTTGGTTTGATTTAAACAAACAGTCACAAGCAGCACAACAGGCAGGCTCAAAAACCTGACTCGGTTCCCAGTAGCTACGCAGCCTGATTTAAAAGACTTTCTTTCATAAAATCCTACTCACTAACTACTGAAGGAGATTATTTTATTTGATGGCAGAATAAAATTCAATTCTTTAATTTGTCACTGGAACAAAGATCTGACTCTACACATTATCAGTAACTGTAGAAGGCTCGGCTACTCTTGAGCATCAATCCCTTACTTACCTAGGGCTTCTGAGTCACAAAATTACTCTGTATTTGTGTTTCAGCCACTTTTGTTGTCATTAGCGAAGTTCAGAACATGAAGTTTAACAATTGCCCAGTATTTGCCTGTACCTTTAATCCAAGTTGAAAATATTTTGGAAGGTGGTGTGTCACACCAACTACAGTGTTCCTATAAAGCTGTGAACTCAAAGGACGGAATTACAACCTGAAGACTCTTGACACATTGAATAAAGAGGAAAAACTCAAACCAGCCATCAGGTATGGCCTACAAAAGCAATATTCCAAGAAGGTGGTACTAGCTTAACTAATTTTTTCTGCTGCTTGTCCAAACTCCATCTGAATTAATGAAAATGGGTAGAATCTGCAACATCTTAGAGCAAGCTTATTTTGAACCTAGTCACTGCTTCTTTGCACAGAACCATCTCAGCACAGTGCAGGAAGAGACAGTATCCAAGCAATCCCTATTGACCCTCTACATCTTCAATAAACCATTTCATTACCCTAAATGTTGCAGCAAACAGAGTTCAGGATTTGGATCCACTTTAGTGACTACATGCTGTGAATAACCAAAAATTTAATATTATATTGGTTGCCATCTTTAAACAGAAGTTTCAAGTTTTACGCCGTATGTGCAAATATAACAATAAGGCACATTAACCATCTGCAGGACCAGTGAGCTTAACCCCCCCTTTAAACTGTAGATGAACACGAGCGATAGTTTTCAGCCTAACACTACACATACCATAGAGTATTTTATCTGAAGTACTGCAGTGGTTTCAAGAGGTCAGTGTCTCCTGGCTGGAGGAGAAGTCCTCTCTGCTGCTGGGAGGCAATTCAGAGTACGTCAACGTTTGATCTAAGCTAGCTTGTTCTGTCCCAACATCCAGAAGGTGACCATGGGAAGTCTTCGAATTCAGCTTTATTCTAACTGAATATAACCACCTGAACTATAATTCAACAATATGAACTTTCGACGAAGAGACAACAAATGAGCAACAAGTGAGATGGGAGGCTCTGACACCTTGACCCACCCTTGTGATTTCTGCAGTGACTGTCCAGTCACAGCATTCCTATAAAAGGAACACACAAACGATTTCTGTGAGCATCAGGATCACTAGCCCTGCTGCCAACCTGTGATCCTCACCAAAGGAGACACTGAAGCTGCTTTGTTGGCTAGAAACGTGATTGCAGAGAAAACCTTGGCTAGTCCAACACCAACCGCTGGGCAGCCGACCTGTGGAAGAATGGAACTTTGATGCCACAAAAAGCCCGACACAGCAGGTGAGCCAAAACTAATTTCCAGAGCCAGAAGAGAGGGAGCAGGCTTAGAGAAGAGCCTAAACAAACAGAGAGAAGTTTTATAGCATATAAAGAGGAGCTAAAAGTCTCGCTCTTAAAGATTTGCTTCTTCCCCTCTGGATTTATATGCAGTTAAATTTTGCTCTAGTGAGAATGAAAGCAAACAAACACTCAACATTCAGCAGCATTCCTTAGCTCAGGAAGAAGCAGCAGACATTAAGCAACAGTCTTAATTTCAAGCATACTCTCCTCTTCAACTTTGACCCTTCCCATCTATGTTGAGAGTGAAACAAAAAAGAGTTTATGAAAGACAGTTGAGGAGGTCAGACTATTTAAAGCCTTTCCCCCCTCCATTTCTTCTGCACTGTTAAGCACATAAAACATTTGCCCAAGTGTCTGAGAGATACACAGTGAGAACCACTAATGTCTAGTCCTTTGAGCCTAAGTCACTAATAATACTGCAGCCTTTTTAAATAAATTGAGAAGTTATTAATTAAAAATAAAAACAAAATAGACAGACGATTTCTTCCTGGTCCCAAACTGGAAATTAAAGAGAGTTTGTGCATGTGCCATGCAAAAGACATTGAATGAAACAAAGCCAAAACACCTGCACCAATTGATTTACTAAACTGTTGCCAGAACAGCAAGTGCCACGAGAGTAGACTCTGAATCGCTAGTGTGGCTGGAGATGGTACATGCTACTGAGAAAGCCTGTTTCAAGAGAACTAAGTGGTTCACAAACCAGAATACCAATGAATAGAGTAAAACCTCAAGCCCACGGTTTTTATAGATTGAAATTCCCAGCAAAGCACTCGGGAGTTTGCGGTGTGCAAGGAAAATGATGGTGTGTTCTCTGCTTTATTTAAATTGGAATTGAAATTCTAACAGACTGCTTTTGGCTGAGGTTAAAGCACCTCCCGTTTAAATCTACTGGAAAATGTATTTCTGTTTTCACATGTACAGATGTCCCGATTACTCATTAAGTAAAGAGTGCTTTGAAAGACCTCATACTCACCTCCACGTTTTGTACTTCCACTGCTCATTCATTGGGGAATGCTCATAGAAAAACCCCGTGAAAGAGCCTCTCTAACCATCTCGCTTTACAGAGCGACGCTCCTAATAAAGAGCTACATAGAACCATACATTGAAACAAAGTAACTAAGCAACCCAGTTTAAGGGGGAAATGTCCTGCCCCGTTTCCTGTGTGGCTGAATTCACAACTCCAGCTGCGCAATTTAGGATGAGCTTTGGCATAACCCTTCCACCAGCGGGCTCGTGTTACAGTTGCTCTGTATTGAAACTTGCATAAGAAGGGCTTTCACAGGCCATTTGCAGCTCTTCCTGACAGACATCTCTATCTGTAGAAGCAGGGGAGGAATGATAGCAAACTGGACTTGGATTCAAACGCATTTGCGATACTTCTCAAACCCATGCGGAATTTTTGTGCTTCGATTCAGAGTGGCTCAGTCAGGCACAACTCTGAAATTCATAGCTCAGAAATTCAGAGACTCAAGTGAAAGATGCTCTACACATTCAAATCTGATTGTAGCTGAATTTAGGTTTGGTTTTAACCAGACAAAAAGTGAGACTGATGGATAATCATGAACAAAAAGGACACTAAAGATCATTCTTATAAGCCCTAGTTCCCACAGTCTCACAAAATGTACTTTTATACAGAATATGCAACCTGACCAGTTGATTTCTTTTGCAGTTTTATCTTCCCATTCTTCCACCTGTTTGTTGTATTTTTACAGATAGAATATCTATAAAGGGTTTGGTACATGGAAATTGCCCTGCAAGTGCTGTGGATTGCTATTTTACTTCTACAGCTTTAGAAAAATGCAGTACCATCCATCTTTCAGGCAATATTCTTTTAGATTGAAATCACTTTCCATTTTACAAGCAGTTTCGGAGTTGACAGTCTCTAAAACCATACTTTTGCCCGAAAATACTGTAAAACACAGAAAAATATGATACTATGCCAAGTAGCACCTAAACTTGCTATTACCAGAAGTAATTTTTAAGACCATTAAAACGCAATGGATCACACGAGAAGAGCCGTCATATCTCCAGAAGTGCTTAAACTTCAAAAGTTGACCAAATCTGCCTTTAACTATTACTATGCATCGAGCATTAACATTTCATGCTGTTTTCAGTATTCCCCAATTACCCACGTGATGCTCTGAAGGCCAAAATTTCATAGAGGAGGATGAAAAAATATTTCTGGTTTGGAATTAACCTGAACCCAGGTGCTATAAGCAAATGTTAAAGTCACAGTAATTTTAGCTGCTGTATAAAAGCGGGCAGTTAACTACCAGTGCAAGCGGCTCTGGGAAAGCAGCTGGAGATATTTGTGACCTTTCCTATTGTCAAAACCTCTACATGCAAATAAAAAGGGATTAGTGAAACCTAGGGGAGGAGATAGCTAAACTGCCTATAGATAAGCTACTAATATTTAGCCTTCCCTTCTTCTTAAAGAGTAAATTCATGACTTTTAGACTTTAGCCTCAACATTCATGTTCACTGCCACTAAAATAACGTTATCAGGCTTCTCAGCCTGAACAGTTTCTCCCATTTCGGGCCAGAATTCTTTTCGCACACAACACACATAAAAACCCTGTCTTTCAGAGAACTGAGAATAAGCTGAAATAAAAGAAATAAGCACTAAAAAGATGACATTTTGAAAAAATCTTCATTAAGTTTTGCTGTATACACAGGAATATTTTGGGGTTTAAAGCAGATGAAAAAAATTTGACTATTGTATTATGGCACCATTGAACAGCATTCTTGAGACTACAGTTTCAGTGACTTTCTTTACAAAACAGCACTTTATATACCAGAGAAAGTTATATTGACATGAAACCTCAAACTCCCTTTGGATTTTTAAGATTATAGCACCCACACCCCACACTAAACATCAGCAACATTCACATGTTGCCAAGCAAAAAACAAGAGTTTTCTAGAGTCCACCTGCAGTGGTAGAACGACAAGAAGCTTCTTTGAAGTCACTTCTCCCATGCTGAGCACTGACTGCTGTAAATAGTTAAATAGCTCAAGAAAATTCCACATGGTATCAGATGTGCCAAATCTAAGGCAGGTAACCCACGCCCACCTCCACTGAAAACAGGCCGTGCTAATTAACCTGCCACTTCTAGGATTGTTTATATTTCAGGTAATTAACTAGCAATTTTGTGAGCATCTACATCTCGTGCCTATAAATATCTTTCTCATGACATCTCTAATGAAGTCAATGCTGATCAACACCTTCCTGTAATTTAATCAAGACGTCCAGCAGCAGTGACAGCAGACGATGAAGTCGCTCTGCTGCTAGGTAAAGCCATACCCCGCTGGGCATCTGCACTGAAACAAGGAGAAGCGAGACATGCCCTCGCCGTAAAAACACTCTACTCTTTCGTCTCCTTGACTACTCGCTCAAGTGTTGCTCAAATTAGCCAGTAAAACTAGACTTCCATAACCGCACCTTAATTACTATAGTGCAGTACAACTTTTCTCTCCTTTTTCTCCACGGCAAATGCAACCTCATTGTGATAGGACAAGCTGCCAGGTCCAACAGTAATGAGTCTCCACTGGGTTATCTGGCAAAGGACCTAGAGTTCAAGTCTGGTGATGAGAGGCTGAGGGAACTAGGGTTGTTGAGCCCAGAGAAAAGGAGGCTCAGGGGAGACCACCTTGCTCTCAACAAATCCTTGAAATGAGGTTGGAGCCAGGTGGAGTTGCTCTCTTCTCCCAAGAAGCAAGTGACAGGACAAAAGGAAATAGCCTCAAGCTGCACCAGGGGAGCTTTAGGTCGGACATGAGGAAAAACGTCTTCCCCAGCAAGAGTAGTTAAGCTCTGGCCCAGGCGTCCCAGGACAGTGGTGGAGTCGCCATTCCTGGAGAGGTTTCCAAGCTGTGAAGATGTCGTGCTGAGGGACATGGGTTAGTTGTGCCCTGGTAGTAGTGGGATCATGGTTGGACTCGATCTTAAAGGTCTCTCCCAATCAGAATGATTCTACGATTCTAGGATGCAGAACACACCAGAGTATCACCTGCTCCATCCATGCAGAAGAAACCATTCACATGACTGAGGACTCACCTGGAGGTATGGACATTTGAAATACAGACCTTGATAATGTGTTTTAAATAAATCATTACTTAATCACCACTGAACACTGTCTTCAAGTAAGACATTGCACTTTGGCTTTGAAAGCAGAAAAGTTCAAGTATTTCAGGCAGATGACATTGTATTCAACATTAGCAACCAAAAAAAGCCCCAAAAGGCCATAAAAAGGGCCCAAACCTGGTGTTTAAGCAAGTCTCCAAGCAGACATGTAGTAGCAGAATCCAGAAAATAGCCCGTAATGAACTTTGCACCACCAAGTTCCTGCAGCATCCTAGTTAACTTATTGCACACAGAGGAGGTTGACATTCACAGAAACAAAAAAATCATTAGCCAAGGATCTGGAAAATGCTGCCCCTGTAGCCTGGGAGAAAAGGTACAGAGCTGTGAGCTGAAAGAAGGCTTCAAAGTCACAGACAAAAAAAATATTAAGGCATCCAGGCTACTGTGTAGCTCTTGCATGTCACCCGAGCCACAGCCATCTGCGTGTTCCTCAGCCATGAAAAACACAAAGTAATAAGACTTCACAGAAAGTGTCATCCTTTGAAGTATCTGTTTAATAAATTATGGTCCAATGGATTCAATAATTAAGTCTGAACTGCTTTCTGCCCATCACGGATCTAGTCCGTCCCCAGAGTTAATTACAAAAGCAATAAAGATGTCAGTGTTGAATAGTTACAAAGAGTTATTTGGTTTTCTTCTAGTTAGATGCACACTTTTGATACCCGTTTTGTTGAGAAAAAAACCCATACAATCTTAATTCTATAATTCAAATTCTTTCCATTGACAATGACAATCATATCCCTTGCTATAGAAGTTGTACTTTGGCTTCTTAGTCCTGTGGTTTACTATTCACATTTTCTGGAACATTCACAAACCACCTCCCAGTTCTGAACACAAACACAAAGCTTATGTGCAAAGTTAGCACTTTCTTCAAAAATCTATTTTAGAAAAAACTTTGTTGCAAAAAGCACAAAGGTGCAACATCAGGTTTTGGAGCATTTATTCAATAAGCAAACTACAATCTGAGATGAAAGAACCAAGCTATGGCTTCTGTCCTGGGTTTGGGTTGGGTCAATTATCCCCAGCAGCTGCTGGCCCAAGCAGCTAGGAGGGGTATAGCTGGGATAAACAACCAGCCAAGCAATGGGAGATTCAGTACCATACTGACACCATGCCCACTAGAGAAGCAGAGGGTGGCCCAGGATGGGAGCACCTGTTTTCAGTGTGCTTCAGCGTGTAGCATCAGCGTGGCCAGAGCAGGGAAAGCAGTGTCTTGTGTGCCAGTAGAGCCTCATGGTTTCTGTCACTCACTTCATGCATTATTTCATTAGTATTATCATTAGTAGTTATTTTCTTCTCTCTTTTACTGTATTATTAAACTGTTTTTATCTAGACCCACAGGCTCTGACCTTTTTCTTCCTTCCGCTTCTCCTTTCCATCACGCAGGAGGGGCTGGACTGTGGGCGAGTGGCTGCGGGTGTTTATCTGCTGTAAGAGGTTGAAACCACAACAGTATCACCTGTTACTCCTGCCAAAACTTCCTTGTACTTGTGTTTGGAAACCTTGGGCCCTATTAACTCAAAAATGGTCTGGTAAACACAGAACAGTTACAGTCTTGTTTGTCCTTGAACCAATTTAAGGGGGTTTTTAATAAATTCAAAGGTTTTTTGGTATCTCTCCTGTAAAGCAACTATGTGAGTACTGGATGCGAAAAAGGACTGTTCACCTCAGGATCCTTCAGCAGATGGTGGTCGATAGAACCCATCTGCAGAAGACTCGCAAAACATGCCAAGCACCCCCAAAACTCCATGTTAAAGCCAAGCAAAGTGGTTGTTGCCCACGCGTGGGCTCCCCGAGCTCTGAACACTAAAAGACTTCTGCCAGAAACACATACACTTTAGACAGGATGATTTTTCTGTGTGTTTTTTTTCATAACACAACCAAAAATGAAGTCCAAGCATGGCACATCATCTGTCTGAAACCTTTACCATCAAACAACAGATAAACTGCAAGAACAGAGCCGATACGTTTCTGCTACATTGGAAAAGACATTTCATATCCCTTGCAATATGACTCTAAACCCTCAAAATATTTACTTCTCCCTTTTTACCTACTTAGAAAACAGTTTCAAAAATACACACCTTATAGGACATACTGATTGCCATCAAAATCCCTCTCCGTTCATCACTAATCTCTGGGAGAGTTGAAGATATGGAAGAAACGCCTTTTCGGAAAGGAGGCACAGTGGTGGTACCTTTGTGCTTCCCAAGATAACAAATAGCGAAGAAATATCATAAAATCAGTGAACAAACCTACTGCTCCTGGTGTTTGTCCTGGTTTGGGTTAGAAGAGAACAATTCTGTTCTATGACTTTTACTTTTCAGCTAAGTCTGTCTGAAATTAGCAGCATGTTTATAGACAGAGTCTGCTTCTAACAGTCATAACGCTCCATGTTTATAGTTAGTACCAGGGGTTGGCATGTGAACCAAGGGCACTGCTAGATTTTGTGTACTACACTGGGGGGTGCAGAAGAGTAAAGGCTGCACCTTCAGGGAGGAGCGACCAGGACAGGTGACCCTAAATTAGCCAATGAGGTATTCCATCCCATATACGTCATATTCGGTATAAAGCTGAGGGATCATAATGGTCTCGGCCCTTCTTTTCTTGGCCTTTTCGACATTTTGCCCTTTTTCTGTTTCTCTGAGATCGAGCTGCTCTCTCGGCTTTGGGACTCTTCCTCACTCGGTTTGGCCTTGGCAGTTTCAGTTTTGCCTGAGGCCTCTGGCCCCGGTCTCAGCTCCCGGCTTCGGCCTTGGCTGGGTCCCAGGTTCTGGGCTGCATCCCTGAATCCAGCTCCCAGTTCCCATCTGCTGCTGGGCCCTTCCACAGCATCAGTGGGGACGGGGATGTATTTAACATCGGGGGGGTTGCGTTCGATACTGGTTTTGTACATATTTGTATATATTTACTTTTTATTATTATTGTTATTATTATTTTCATGTTTTAGTAAAGTTGTTCTAGTTTCCTTTCCTAATCAATAAGTCTCTCTCCTTTACTTCCTTTCTTCCCTTTTGGGTGGGAAGGGCGAGAGAGCATTCTGTTGCAGATTTGGGGGTGCCCTGACCCCAAACCATGACAGTGTTAATGATGAGTAAATTGACATAAAATCCAAGTTCAGCTCCTTATGGAAAAGACTATCAACATTTTGCAAAAAGAAGAGACTGACTGCAGAAATGAAGACTGATCAGCTGTTCTTGTAATGATACAGCTCTCCTCAACATTCTGTCTTCTAGGAGAAACTAGGAGCACCAAAGAATGATAGGCTCCTGCCCACCAGCAATCCCCCTGTCCCTCCAAACACACACATACACGCAAACGCTTCTCAAAGCAGCAGTTGACTGGAAAGAACAAGCATTAGTAGGTGTCCTTGTTAAGTCAGTCCAATCCAATGGCATATTCAGGGAAGTTTTACATCAGCAAGAATGAGCAACAAAGAGAATATGTTGTTTCTTAAATTACAAAAACAGCAATAATTTGGACCCAGAAGCTATGTCGAGGCCATCAGCAGGAGGACAGAAGCAGTGCCTCCAAGCTGGATGCCATTTCACCTCCACAGATGGAAATACAAGGATAAAGCGGAGCTTTCAGGCTCCTCCCGTAAGGTTTCCACCTATGAGACAGCATAGAAAATAATCATCCCACAGGTGAGACACAACTGCGTGGGTGTTTCTGGGGGTTGTAAACACATTCTTAAGCCTTCAGCAGTGCCAAGGTGTATTCCCCTCCCAGACCCATCCAACCCCATTTGTTGATTTTATCTAGCGCGCAGGCACTGATAAAGTAGTTCACCCGACACAAAAGTGCTCGGCTTCTACTCCATACCCAGGCTGACTGTAATGGAGAGGGTGATTAATTTTCTTTTAGCCAGATGTACAGTTGAAAATAAATACCAAGCCATTGATCACACTGGAAGAACAAGCAGATAAAGTCCTTCTTTTCATACCTCTAGTCATTAATTATACATAGGTTCTACCCACAAGGAATGGGAGAAAAAAATAGGTGAGTGCAGCTACGGGATTTTTATTATTATTATCATTTTTTATACTCTTTATATAAATATTTTTATTTTTAGTTTTTTTAGATTCTTGTTCTTCATGGGTTTATTTCTGGATAATGAAAAAACCAGTCCGTTCTCTGAAGCCATTAAGTTTATCGTTCCATGTCAGTATGTTTGTAGCTATTTTAATTACCAGACAACAAGAGGTTCACTGATTATATGAAGCTGTGTGAAGACCATGCCTGTAAACATCTGGCTTTACCCGCAGTTTGTCAGCCGAGCAATTCAAAGGCATTTCAGGCATAGCAGCCTCTGCCACGTTTCTCTCAGCATCCCAAATGTTATTAGCCAAGCAGAGACTCTCATCACCTGTTAATCACTACAAAGACTAAGGCTTGAAGACAAAACAAAATCAACTCGCTAAGCCCCTGGAGCTGTAAAACCAGTAGCCCGTGCCACTATACCCACTGGTGTTATTAACTAAACAGATAAAATTGCAGATATGAGGAGCAATTGACTTGAGCAGCATCCCAGAGGCAAGCTTCTGGGTCTTCCTGATTACCTTCATTCAATTATGTCTTCTTAATTGCTTGTGCGCTAAACCTCATTAAATGAAAAATAATATTGCTTTCCTGCAGGTTGTGCGCTGGAGATTTGAAAAATGGACACTGCTGGAGCACCCCTGAGCTACCACCAGAGAGATTTCCCAGAGGAGGTCCACCCTACCCAGCGCAAAGCAGACTGTTCATTTCTGTGACTATGGGAGACTTCTGTGATAGTTCTCTTTCTTCTAAACTGCTGGCAAATTTTCACTTTAAAATCAGTCAACTTTCCTCCCCACAAAATAACCAGCATTTTAGAGTTAAAGTTAACACAGCAGCTCATAATTTTACCAGCCTCAGAAAACAGACCTTTGAGATTGTGTTTGGCTTCATGGTGTTAACCTGTAACTAATGCAGCCTGGAAAAGGGAAATACCACAACCTCAGAGTTCCGCTTCACAACTTCTTCAGTGCTCTCTGGTGAATTGAAGTTTCTCCTTCATTATCTGTTCACCCAGAAATTATTACACCCAGAAAACTCTCCAATATTGCCAAACCACTTTGCACATGTAGAAGCAGTATGATTTTTGCAGAAGATCCTAAAAGTTGCAATGCAGACAAAGAAGTGACAGGGTTTTTGGGGGGAGTTTCTTGCTTTGGGTTTTGGTTGTTGGGGTTTTTCCTCCATAGAAAACATACAAATAACTCCAAGTTACTGCTCCTAACCCTATTCTCTATCAACTGAATGCATCTTCTTCACACACTGTATCAATATGCTCAGCAGGAATTGCAGATGGCCCATTTAATTGAACCAGAATAGATTTCCTATCAGGACAAAGATACTTGGTGAGCGTATCTTGAGACATATCTTACAGAACAGGGCATTTTAGTGAAGAAGAAATTGTAAACAAAATCTCTATCAAAGACTGTAAAATAACATCTTTGATTGGTCATAGAATCATAGAATTACTACGGTTGGAAAGGACCTCCAAGCTCATCAAGTCCAACCTTCCACCCAACACCTCCATGGCCACTAGACCATGCTCTCAAGTGCCACATCTACTTGTTCTTGGATCACCTCCAGGGATGGCGACTCC
>WEIS01036120.1:8418-37120 GCA_013389965.1 Todus mexicanus
TTTCCAGAAATTTTTCCCTTAGATTGGGAGGGCATGAGGGTGGGGGGGGGGTTATAGATCTGAGCACACTATTCAAAATGACTTCAAAGTACTTAATAGAGGAAACAGCACCAATCCATTCATTCATTCCCTTCATTAAGATGCTTTCTGCTTGTAGAAATATGTAATCACAATTTCAAACTGATTTCTGACAGCTTAAACTAAATGTGAACATTGGTGTATTAGGTTATATTGCAGATGCATTCTGTTTTCCAGCTGGGTTCATATGCCAGCACTTCTGCCATGAAAAAGAGTGCCTGCCACCATTGGAGAAGCTTAGAAGTTTAGGACAGGTGCATTTACATTTTTGGTGGGAGTTGAAAAGCAAAGTGATATTCAAAGTGCATTTAATTAAAAAAAACACAGGTATCCACTTGAACTTCCATTGCTGTAGCACCTGCCCCAAGAGGAGACCTGGAACAAACCACTGTCCTGCAAATCATTCCCATTATTTCTATATCTATATGTCAGATTTTATCCTTAGCTAAGTAAGTTCATCTATGCAGGATCCGAATAAGAAGCAAGAGAAGGCAAACCCTCACCTGTTTGCAGTGCTGGCTTGTTCAGACTTTATCTTCTTGTACAGCAAAAGGAACGACAATTTACAGCAGCTGCTGGAGCCAAAGTCATCAGTCCTGCTAGGAAAAGCAGAAATTATTTTTTCCAACACAGCAGTTGCAGTTTTGTCCCTTAGCATATGCTGCCAACAGGCCCTGTGGTAAATGTTGAATGAGGAATAATGTAAAGCTATAAAGATCTATAAAGATCCTTCCGGTGCCACAGAAAAACCTCCATCATAGTTTGGTGTGATTTTTAAAAAGGACCTTGCAGTTCTTCTTCTCACAAGCATACTTGTAGCTAAATAGTTTCCTATGCATATCGTACTTAATCATCTTAGTTTCCATCAGAGTAGTTACTTCTATTTACCTGTATTTTAATGATTGGATCAACTACTCTCTGTCTGGCAGGGAAAAATGTTTTGATATTTTTAGCATTTGTTTAGCAATACAAATTAACTTTTTAAATTCGTGAGGAAATACATAGCACAATCAGGGCCCTGGTAATGACTGATATTAGCTATGCTCTATACATCAATGAACTTGGCTCAGAGTCACAAACTCCCTTTTCTTGTCATTTTTAATTGGGAAGGAGGAATATATCTCATCAATTGAACTAATTTTTACAAAATCACCAAAAAGTCTTCAGGATCCAGAGAAGGATCATACATAACACAGGGGAGAAAGCTTTCTTGGTAAGTGTTTGGGTTTTTTCTTTAAGTCCATTATAAACACCACAGTACACATATCAAAACCTTTGTAGCTTTCAATACCCATTAAGAGAAATACTACTGAGAACGATGTCAAAATCCAAGTACCTCTGAAGTGAATGCCCACGAATACAGAATTATGTAAAATCAGTGCCCTTTGAATGGAATTAGATGTAGTCATAGACACCTTCATGGGCAAAAATATGTTGGAACTAGCACACTGAAGAATTTTTTGCGTCTTACCTTTTTACTGTTTTGATGTGTGTTATATCACATCCCTAGAGCTTTTCCACAGTGATTATTTTGTACTTGAAAAATCCTTCTAGGAAGAGTACTATACAATTTAATTAGTACTTATAACTTTTTTATACAATTCTATAATGAGAATAATATTCTCAAGTCAATGTACTAAGACATTGAGGCAATTTTGGTGTGGTTAATGAGTAATGAGAGAATACTTTAAGTCTTGAGCCCTATCATGATAAGCACTATATCCACACATTAAGGTAAGTAAGACACTACTGCAAGGAATTTACAGTTTGAACAAGCTTTAAAAAATATAACTTGAAGCCAGAGACAAACTGGAGACTGTTCAGGAAAGCAGATAATGGTAAAATCAGCTTATTAAATGTAATGAGCAACCATATAAAGTATATTTATGGATTAATTTTCTTTTCTGCACTGAATTATATGCTGAATCTCCTTTAAGGCCATAATTTTCCCATTTATATTTGAAAGCTCAGGCTATATAATCTTGGAGAGTAGGGAATGGGTCAAGGGAGTGAAGCAGTGGCAGTAACATCAGTAGCTGTCATCAATGCCTTGTCCTCTGTCCAGCTTGGGTCAGCTAGAGTGCAAGAGACAAGTTTCACTCAGTGGAAGATGTCTGCAACTGCAGAATCAAACCAAGGAGAGCTATCAAGAGTTGATATAAAGAAGTATGTGAAGAGGATTAGAGCTGTCATCACAGCTGGCTTGTTGTTTCCACACCCCCTCATGAGAACCAGCATGGTTCTCTGCAGATCCTGCCTCGCCCATGGTCTGTCAGGGGCATTTGCTCCACCAGGCTGTGGAGCACAAACATCCATGTGCAAACACTGCATCACTGAAGTCATTCCCCACCAAACACCATTTTGACTAACACAGATCAATCACTGACCTCTCAACATCCTACCAAACACCACCCACAGACATACATCTCAACCTCTCACCAGTGGACCTGTCAGATAAAAGACCAGTTTATTCACCTACACTGTTACTGCTAAAGTCAGTCAGAAGCTCCAGGATTTAAAGGCCTTGGAAATGCTTAAAGCCTGCTGAAACCCCACCAAGTCCGATGGTCAGAGTGTTTCAGAGGATTTTCTTGTAGCCAGCATTCCTCTTACTGCAGTAGCAGGCTTAATTTTACATTTTTCAGAGATGCACACATTAATAAAAGGAAAGAACACTAAATAAAACAAGACAACCAGCAAAGTGACACGTATTTTAAAGTGATTTCTGAAATATGTTTTCGCCATTTTATAGGCACAGCTATTTGAATAAGCAGTGTAGCTTTTTTGCAAATGACAGACATAATCACTCAACCTGGGCAGAAAAATGTCCCTAAATGTATGTAAAAGATATTATAGCAGTAACTTTCATTGTGTTCTTCTCATTATTTTCTTCAAGATAAAGTATCTGCTAAGGCTTGTGGCAGTGACATTGAATTCTATAGGTCAAACGATGCGAACTATATCTTTTAAAAAATACCATTTCATATTATCAGTCTCTAATTTCATTCCTCTTTGGGGGGACTTAATATGTTTTGTAGATGAGTTGGACCACACAATTAGTCTTTTCTAGATCCTTCATTAATTCACATTATCCTCACTGTTACTCATCTCTTTAAATACACAAATATTCCCCTGGCAACAAATACCATAAACACTCTCCTGTGATTTTCCCTCATGGGGTTTTCAATCTTTCCACACAAACGAAGCTCTCTGTCTCTACAACATTGTGTTGTACCTCTCTGGCAAAACTTGTCTGCAAACTGCACTGATTGTTTACAATTGCACTACCAGGACTGTAACATATTTATATGAGGCCACATTATCATTTTAAAAATCCATGAACTTGCTAGTATTTCATACTCTTATGTTTCATTCTCCTGTAGGGTCTTGGGAAAAGGGTTTTTTAAGGAGATAAAGATTGGTTTAATTAGTAGTAGCATCTGTATGCATTGAGCAGCTACATACACAACCAAGCGCTGGGTTACTCTTGAGCTCAACATGGCCTGGCAATGTGTGCTCACACCACAAAAAGCCCATCACATCATGGGCTGCATCAAAAGAAACATGACCAGCAGGTTAAGGGAGGTGATTCTCTCCCTCTACTCTGCTCTCATGAGACCCCAACTGGACTGTTGAGTTCAGCTCTGGGGCTCCCAGCATACGAAGGACATGGACTTGTTTGAGTTAATGCAAAGGAGGGCTACAAAGACAATCAGGGGCTGGAGCACCTTGTGGCAGGTGTAACCTTTCCAAGAGACAAAACAGACAGACCAGACCCCCTGGAGTGTGCAGGAGCAGTTTGGCGCCTTGGCTGAAGCAAGCTGCATCTTGCACCTTGCAGTGCTTAACTGGCACCTTGGGGTCTGGAAAACAGGCTCAGGGTCTGGGGCTTGTCCAAGGCTTGTCCCTGTTTTTTCTGGGTTCAGCTAATTAGGATGACCCCAGTGCACCATTGACAAGAGTATAAATAGGGTCATGCCTAATGACTGGGGAGTCAGTTCTTCGCAGAGCTGGAGGCCTGGCAGTTCTACCCTCCTCTTGGGCACCCAATCCAAAGTTACTTCCAAGGATCCCAGGTAAGTAGATTGAGTGAGCCTCGACCTCCTCTTTGGGTGAACGATTTCTTGTGGGTAACCTGGTGTGGGAGGGTTCCCCCTTTTACCAGTGAGCAGGTGCCCATTTTGAGTTATCGTCATTAAGGTTTGGTTAAGTCAGCTAAGTAATTGTACAGTAGTTTGATTCCCAACCATCATCTGAATTTGCATCTTTTGTCTGTAAGGAGTGCTTGGCAATAAACCCCATTTTGATAGTGGCTACCGCTTGCTTTGTGGGCGCCTCCATGACATACCTCTCCTATGAAGACAGGCTAAAAGAGTTGGTGTTGTTCAGCTTGGAGAAGAGAAGGCTCCAATGAGATCTTATAGAAGCCTTCTGGTACCAAAAGGGGGTCTAGAGAAAAGCCGGAGAGGGACTTTTTCAAGGACACATAGTGACAAGACAAGGGGTAATAGTTGCAAACTGAAAGAGGGTAGGTTTTGATTAGATATTAGAAAGACATTCTTTACTGTGAGGGTTGTGAGACACTGGAACAGACTGCCCAGGGAAGTTGCAGATGTCCCATCCCTGGAATTATTCAATGCCAGGTTGGATGGGGCATTGAGCAACCTGGTCTAGCGGGTGGTGTCCCCTCCCATGGCAGAGGGATTGGAACTACAATCCTAGGCTAGCAATACCTGTGACAGTTTAAGACTGAGAAAATTAATCCAGAAAATGGAAAACTTGAGTTTGAAACTTTACACAGCCCAGGGAGCTTAAAGAATATTACAAAATCACAGAATCACAGAATGACAGAGGTTGTAAAGGACCTCTGGAAACCATATAGTCCAATCCTCCTGCTAAAGCAGATTCACCTAAAGCAGGCTGGCAATGTCCACAGGAGAGTGAGCAGACAATAGAAAGAAACACATCTCTTTTTTTTCCAGTCTGAAGAATTCAAGATTAACATGACCAACTTATAAAACTGGAAGGGGAAAAAAAGCTATGAAAAAAGCAGGATACCATTGTACACAGAACTATAAAAAAAGAGAACACAATGCATGCAGTACGCTCAACATAAAATAATAAATAAATAAATTAAAGCAAGCAAACAAACAAACCAAATAACAAACTATAAATATGTGCTGTTCAAGTTTCACATCTGTTACTTGTTCTCAAGATGAGTTACAGGACAAAAAGTTACTGCTCTCTAATCAGTATTCATATGAAAGCCTTCAAACTGTAATTCAGGATCCCAAGAGACTGAAATGTTTCTGTGTTCCATCTTTGTAAAACGAGAATGAATTCCATTTCAGTGTCAGCTTTGATGTATTTCAGGCATTTTTTTTCCACATTGATTAGAAGAAAATTATTTGTTCCAACAAATCTTAATGTCTCTATGTTTCGATTTTTGTCTTTTACTATACTATTTCTTCAAAGACAAACATTTTTTTAGGAAAGTCCAACCATTCTAAGAAAGCAAATTTAAATACATCTATCTCCTGGTTTTAAGATATGTGAGAAATGAGGCTTCCTTTTGAATTTACATTATTCAGAACACAACTATGTTGAATGACCTCTTCTGTTGCATGAAGAATTTGGCACCGTGTGGGTAGGAAGGGAAATGTTTGTTTAACACGAAATGCAATTGGCAGGAGCTCTTCACTAACACTCATGCAGAATTTTATTTTGCCAAAACAACAGAAGTGTGTACCACAGGGGAAGATGGGGCATGTAAAGCTCAAGGAAATTCATTCCATTTGTTTCAAAAACAAGTTGGCAAGTGAACACCATCAGCCAGCCTGTAAGGGAGTCCATCAAGAACAAAATGAAGAGGAAAGACAAGAATGTGCAGTGGGCCGAAAATTAGGAGCACTATGTCCCTCATTCTTTAATCGATAAGTCATGTTACCTGAAAGGTCTCTTCAATTTAAAGGATGTGAGAGAAGTTACCCAGTGCTATTATAGATCCATTTTCATTGGAAGATCAAAGCAGCAACATAAAAGCAAGTGTCAGATGAAGTGCTTTTATTCTGCTTTTCAAGGTAAAAGGTAAAAGCTGCTGAACAGAAAGCTATCAAAATGTTTTCCTCTGACATGTTGATGACAATTATCATGAGTGATATTAACCTTGTTAAATAGCCATCAGTGTCTGCTAGAAATATGCAGTGTCTGCTAGAAAAGTGCAGGATGGAGTCCCTCCCCACAAGCAGTCTACAGGAAAGATGGTCAGCAATGAAAAAGTCAGGTCTTTTGCTTTTTACTCAACACAAACAGATCTACAGACATCATTTATACTATAAGTTGGGTTTGGTCCCTTGCTTACCACTTTGTATTTTCCATAGCTTATTTATTTTTCTAATTTTAACCACTCAGTGATTAATATTCTATCCAAGTCTGGTATGTGGCTCAACTAGATTTAAAGACAATTCTAGTTTTTGCCATTCCTGCCTTTCTGAGAATGAAGATAGAGAACTATATTTTGTTTTACTCACATGTAAAGTATTTACCTTCATCTCTAACACCTTTCTCATCTCCTGTCCCCGCTTCACTGCACACTGATGAAAAGAAACCATCATAGTCCAAAGTTTGGACAACATACACAGCATCTGAGCATAATCCCAAGTTCACACTGTCTAAAGAACAGGAAAAAATCAAAGCTAAGTATTCCACAGCCTCAGCCACCAGCAGTTCTCAGGATGTTGGTTTATCCTATTCCTCTGATAGATTTTGTACTCAATTAAAACCAAGGCACTACCAGTAGTATGGGCAGAAGGGACACAGATCACAGTGTTTGAACCTCTCTGTGATAACAAGACTCACTAGTGTTTTGCATCAAATTCAGTAAAATGTGAAGAAATTTAAACCCAAAATGACGTATGATATCAAAACTTTCTATGGTAGGTGTTCACTCAATGCTGCCACTTTGCGTCTGTGAACCAAGAGAGATGGACTGGTACATGTGGAGGAGAAGGAGCAATGGTCGTGATGATGAAGCAGAACTGAAAATGCCTTGGCAGAAAAGCTGAATCTGTGAAAAGAGAAAGAGAAGACAAAGGAAGGAGGATACAGTCTGCCATTACACAAGGAAACTGGGATGGAGATTTGGGCTGGGACACAGCCAAGGCATGGGCAAGACTGGGAGCCAGGGACTGCTGGCAGAGCTCGGGTGGGGATGGGCAGCACAGATGAAGGAGCACAGGGAAGAGTAAATGAGAAAGAGAGGAAAAGCAGAAGGAACAAGGGTAGGGAGAGACCTGGAATGAAAGTGGCTCTGACTGAGCAAGACAAAGCAGATTCTAGAAGAGTAGGTGGAGGATTTGGGGCCCAGTGGGGTCATATTCCTGTTCAGAGACCAGATTTCTCATTTGCCCCTCTGGCGCTATGAAATGCCATGAAACCTTCAGCAACGTGCATCTCATCCCTCTCTAGTTTCCATGGAGAAATAAAGGGAAATAAGGGCAAATGCAGCAATTGAGAACAGAAGATTGTGCAACAGAGCCAATGCTTCCAGACTTGCTGGGGAAACACACGAGTTTGAATGAGGTAGTCTATGATTAGAGCTCACCAGATACCAGGAAGATGTTTTCCCAAAACCATCATTTTGGAACCAGAAGGTGCATTTGTTCACTCTGAAACAATCAATGCACTTTCATAGCAGGGGCATTTTGGTGCCTCCAAAACTGGAAGGCAGGAGAGCTGACACCTACTGACTGACAGGACTCAGGAAGCTGAGGAATAGGCTGGCAGAAGGGCCCCCCTCAGCATTTCATTGAAACCATGATATTCCCTTGGAACATGCAGATTTCTGCAAATCTTCATTATCTGACAGAACATGATCTCTTGAAAAATTTCTACCAGCTCAAAATAAAAAGAGGATTCTGGTTTTCTGGTTTCTTGACAGAGCTAATGATTTACACATAAAAATATAAAGAGATGGTTATTAAAAAACAGGGAAGTTAGAGAATGCCAGACAAAGGAGGATCAGGACAAGAGCCCACAAAAAAACCCCCCAAACACAACAATAGCCCCCCCCCTCCCCCAAACCACAAAAACCCACAAAAAACCAGACTGGAGGCCCAAAGGGAATTTAGCAGACTCAGTGGAAAAATTCTGATTTTCTTCTTTTAAGAAACAGTAGTATTTTTCAGAAAGGGCTTGTCTCTTCTACAGGGCCAGTTTAATGGCCAGTAATTATGGTTAGTATTTTCATCATCCAAGTAATGTGAAAAAGCAGCATCACAGATTTATAGCAAGAAAGATTTTTGTATCCTCAGTAGGATTTAGATGGAAACAGGATGTGGTAAATTCTTTTTCTACTGTTAGCATCCTCTTCTCTCATTTGCTCATTATCAGCTGGGCTTTAGCCATAGTCCTATCAAATGCACCCATTGAGAAAAGTTTCCTCTGTCTATGGTTAATGGTCTTTCCTTTATATCCTGGATTAGACTGTCCTCAGGCAGAGGAGAGCACCAAACAAGCATTTCTCCTCACTTTGTGTGAGTTTCCCAATCAAGAAGGTTGCAGTCATGCGGGTGTTGGTCTCTTCTATCAAGTAACTAGCAATAGAATGAGAGGAAATGGGCTTAAATTGCACCAAGGGAGGTTTAGGTTGGATATTTGGAAAAATTTCTATATTGAAAGAGTGGTAAAGCATTGGAACATGCTGTCCAGGGAAGTGGTGGAGTCACTATCCTTGGAGATGTTCAAAAAATATGTAGACATGGCACTTTGGGACATGATTTAGTGGTCATGATAGTGTCAGGTTAATTGTTGGAGTTGATGATCCTAGAGGTCTTTTCCAACCTGAATGATTCTATGATTCTATTATCACCGAGTTTTTGAAAGGGAAGAACCACCTTCACCTTGGAAGAAACGTTTTAAAAAGAAAGGTCTCACCTGAATGGTAGAAACCCCCCTACTTACCTGCTTGCAGTCCAGTGCTGCAGACCCTGAATGAGAAACACATGTCCCTGGGTTCCTGAGGCAGTTCAGGGGGCCTGAGGCTTCAAGAAGCCTATTGAAGGTATTCATTGCTCAGGTTGCACACTGTGAATGGATTACTTCAGAAATCTCATGGGTAAACATTAGTTCTGAATAAATAAAATAAAAATTAAACCCAAAGAAACAAAACCCAAACCAAACAAAAAACACAACAAAACCAACCAACCAACCAAATGCAGAAAAGAAAACGGGCTTGGTCATCTTTGATGCCATTTGCTGTGCAAACATGGTATTCCTAGTTTTTATTTTATTTGTTTAGGATAATATATTATTTCAATAGTCAGCATTGCGTCTCAAAAAGCCCAACAGAAACCATTTACAAAAGCCAGCAATTCCCAGACTGCAAATGTCAGGGGACTTTGGTACTCTGCAAGAGAAAAACATTCCAGCTCATTAAAATATACTAACAGGAAAGCGAAACCACAGGCAAGAGCAGAGCCCTGGGTGCCTCCCGAGGTGGAAGATGTAGCAGCAAAACTCCACTTGCAAAATCCCACAAACATACTGCGCAATAAGGTACAACAGTTCTATGTCTTGTGAAAAGTGAATGGTTGATAGATAACAAATTGGAATAATTTTCCTGCGAGCAATCAGCAGCCACTTAACCAAATGATCAGGTTCTTGCCATGCCTCCTGCTCAGGGAAAAGCAGCTGCTCAGGCACTTCAGAGAAGGGACCAGACACCCAGCTCTGGTCTGATGGGAAATGAGCTCCTTGCTGGCTGATGCTGTCAAGCCCTAAATAGAGCAGGAGCGTGGGATTTTTTGGCCTCATACTCTTTTACTCTATGTCTGGATTCAGCAGGAAGGAACTGAAAGAAATCCCAATTTTCTGATCTTCCTTCATGGTGATTTCATGAGTTTTAATGGGTAAGTATTGATAGTGTTTCAAGTATATTCATGTTAAGATTAAATTCCTAAAGTCTTGCATTTTATGCAAGTATTCAGCATCCGTCTTTCTCTAATTTAGATTCCTTTTCTGAAGAGCTGTTGCACTTTTTCATCTTACTTTATTGTACAGTTTTATCCAAACTGAGACATTTACATGGAAAGTAATCCACAAGGAGGAAAGATTCCTGGGCACTGCCAGTGTCTCAGTGGACTCTGAAGGTTCAAGTGCATGACCAGATGATTTTAATGTCTTGTTTAGGATTCTGGCTTGTATTTCAGCATTAAAGATCTTGGTTTCTGAACAAAATAAGGTAGCTCATAAGAGCAGCCTTACCAGAAAGCACACAAACATGTCTAGCAGTATGCAGCAGATTTTGCACAAAAATACTTAGAGGTAAACAACAGGCAAAAGTTGAGAGTAGGAATAATAACCCCTTCACCTATAGCTGCAAAAATAATCTATTCCTTTTGCACATAACAGTACTGCATGAAATAAGATGTGGAGCGTGCCCCCATTTTACCTTTTCCAGCAGTCTGGTGGTTAGAGTTCGCTCTCCTGAGGCATGAAAAATGTGTGTATCTGAGCCTGAGGGATGTGTTGAACTTTCTGAGGGAATGCTATTTAACACAAGGTAAGACATCTTCTTTTCCGGCTATAGCTTGAAATAAAAATATGAGCTGACCCTTCACAAAAAAAATTACAGTGCAGGGACCACAGCCCAGGAGAGAAAGGGAATCAAAGCCCAAAGGAGATACAGGGTTTCTGAGCTCCTCGCCTCACATATGGGCTGATACTGGTCCCCACCAGCACACATGCTGACTGGGCTGGAGGAGACTCTCTCCCCAGTCCTTGCTTCACTACACTGCTCAGGGAATTGGGGGCAATGCCTCTGCAAGGCCAGGCACCTTGGATCTGACCACTAGTGCTTTATACTGACATTACACTGTCACTGTAAGCTGATATTAATAACACTTTCTTAACTATGTGCCTGATAATGAATGACTGATTTTCCGAGTTCCTATGCATTCATTATTGTCCTGGGTTAAGCTACATTAAGTGTCACATTTAAATTCAGCTGAACTTTTAAGCTCTTTTGAAAAAGGTTAATGATTGGGGACTACTATTCTAGTTTTAATATTTTACTGGGACCAGCATTTAAGATTTGTATAGATTGCTTTGTCTGAACAGCACATTTCTGTTAATCTCAACAAAGGAAACTTATGGGATATTGAACTTCCAGATATCCAGATTTTTGTGCACATGGACACAACTCTCATGTCCTTCCATGTACTCCTCAAGTCTATCAGACTTGCCTAGATTAGATAGATAGCATTTCTTGTCTTTCGCTTGCATCTCAGGTGCGTAAATGTAAGCTGAAAAGTAATGATGAAACATATTTTATTCTTCTGTACTGTTAATGTCATGTTATCGTGTTTACTATTTTCCATTCTCCCTCTTAAAATCTTGCCCTTTTCATATTATCATTTTTGATACGTCTTTTTTTTTTTTACGATTTCTTATGTTTTTCTTCTCACACACACTAATTGTAGTCAACTGTTGTAATCTTATGACAGTGCTCAGAAACATTAGTATGGGGATTTTGATTCTAACATAAGCTAGGCATCATAGATGTATCATGGACAATTTTCTCTCCTGAACTCCATTAGATGAAGAGAACAGCTTTGTTCCTTTAGTTCTTGCAAGAAATACAGCTATGATGCTGTAGATTTCTTCTCCTAGCTTGTTAGGGTCAGCAGGAACCTGATATATTCTACTGGTACTGTCATCTTTTAGAAAGAAGTATATTCAATTGTCATTGAAGATCTTTTTGTATTTACAGCAAAAGAAGGTGCCATAAACCTGTAGAGAAAATTGTTATCCTTTTGAATTCAATGAAAGCTTTATCACTGATTCCTATAGGACCAGGATTTCAACCTCCCTACTGTAGAAATTGTATTTGGTACTGGCAACACTTTTCCCTGAAGTTTGAAAGTGTAGGGGGGGATACAATATCCGCAAGAGTGTATGATCTACAGTGTCTAACTAGAAATTGGAAATGGATTAGGAGAGTATACTAACCTGGAGACCTGACATACAAGAAGAAGCCAGAGCCCTTGCAGAACTCAGTTTTGAGAATACAAAGCCCTTTTTCTTCAGCTCTAGATACTGATTGCCAAATAAGTAACATTTAAGTCTTTAACAAAGTCTCCATTTGATTACACCACAAAACCCCAGTTTAAACATCTCTCATGAATATCAGTTCCATGCAATTTGAAATTACCCACTTCCACTGAGATATAGAAACTTTTAAAGTTTATCAGCAGTAAGATTTGTCTTACAGTAATCTTGTACCTAGGTAATGCTCACAGTTTATTCATGTTCCCTAAGAGTTATGTGGTAGATGGAGAAAATACTGATGAGTCAGTTTATATTGAGCATGAAACCTAAGCAGAACCAAAAGCCAATATCATTACTATACTAGTTTGTTCTGGGAGTTCCCTCAGAGGATGTAATTATCTTTTATTTTATACAAATAAAATTATCAATTTTTTTCACTATAAATAGAGATTAAATATGGTGGCGAAAACCAGCTACAGAAATTTGCAGATGTCTATGGCAGATACAATGGTCCTGAATTAAATCTCTGCATTTCAGTGGAAGATGTAAATATACTATTGCTCAGAACATTTCTGGAAGAATACTGGCAAGTTTTGAAACTAAATTTTCTCAGAAAACAAGTTAGACTATAGTTTTTTTAAAAAACAAACCCACTAAAATTAAATTATTCTGAATTCTTTTGAACAAATCGAAAGTTCAGGTTTTGTCTTTTGGGAACAACGAAAATCAAACTGAGACAAAGGTCAATATTTTTTGCAGGGTATTTCAAAATTCAAGACAAAAAATAATTGAAATAGAAGAACATCACATTAAATGTAAACTATGATTAGAACATTTTCTAAACAGTTCCACTATGTAATCTCAACAGCTACAAAACTCCAATTGTTTTAAAATTATTGTATGTATTCAGTATGCTGGGATTCAGTTGCTTGGTTTATGGTTTAGCAATGTTAGCAGTACTCCACAGGTTCCAGAAGCGCCTACATTTTGAAAAAAAATAGGTTCATTTTTCTTCATTTGACTTCGAACTCCTTCTCATCTAGCTGATTACTGTAATAACTTGGCCCTGTGTTACAGCAAATTTGCCCTCAGGCTAGTCCTATTAAATTACAATTTCAGAAGCCGTGTTACACAAGAGCCTACAACAAACATGGGGAAAAAAAAGTGTAGTATTATACTAAGGCACCAGCTAAACAATTTATTTAGAATGTGTATGGGAGTAGCTCAACAGCACTTCACATATTTTAGGTGTATGGGGTTTTAATATCTATTTTCTTTATTTGCAAAAGTAATTTAGAATGCAATAAAAGGAAGGCTAGAAATAGCATTATTATCGCCCAAAGCCTCATGAGTTATTTATATACCAAAAGCTGGTATTCGTACTGTGTTTTGTATTCTGTAAAGTATCTGCTAGAGATGTCTGCACTGCTGACCTTGGTTAGGTAAATGCAGCCTCAGCCCAAGCTGTTCTGACATAGAACAGAACTCCTATTCTCAACATATTAAGTGCTAAAGGGAGAATATTTAGGACACTCATATTTGCATTTAGGGGCCTGTTTGTTTGTAGGTTTTTCACTGTTCACTTTTGATCCTGTGAGAATGGCTTGTTATTAAATGCCACTGCATTTCAGCTATGACTTATTTTATGGAAACCTTAGAACAAAAGAAGAAAGAAAAGAGCTTTTAGTTGTAGAGCAAATCAGAAAATCTCTTGATTGTTCAGCCCAGAAACGTAAGTCTATATGGAATAAATCAAAAAATGTTGTATGCAAGACTAGCCTGTATCAAAACTAAATGAGGTTTACAGCAAAGAGAAGTTTGGGATTTGAGGACCTGGAAGAGGTAAAGAATGACAGAAATAAAAAATACGGACCTGGAGATTCAGTTCCCAGATCACTGTTTTGAAATAAGCCTAAACTCATTGAATTAGCCACTTCATTAAGCGAATTAAAGTACTGAAACGAACTTCCTGCTGTAATAGATTTTACAATAATTTCATCTGAACAATTTATTTTCTCAGTTTAAGGCTTTCATGCAGTTGATTGATTAGTGAACAGTTTTGCAGATTAACAGTAAATATCTATAGTGGTCTGCATGATTTAATGGCCAAAGAATTCAGTGCTCATTTATTATAAGACCAAAAAAAAAAAAAAGACAGAAAAACACTGTACTTCTTTTGTTGGCATTTGCTATGGCTGAGTTACAGAAATCCGAGAGCTAGCATTTCTTCAAGAACAGTGGTAGCACTTAGGAGACCTAGGCATGCCAGGAGCTTCACACTGGCTGACAAAATGTGTTGTGAAAAGATAACAGCTGACCACTTCTAAAATTCTCTAAACTGAATAAAAAGCCTCCCGATGTGATTAGGAAATCCTTAATCTAGGTCTTTGTTTCACTATTCAATCTTGGGCAATGGTTGTGGTCTATCACATTTCAAAAGGCAGTATTTCCTGGCAAATACTGATTTTTTTCATTTGGACCATTTTTGTTTAGGATTTGCTCATGAATTCACACCTAGATTTTAGTGCAACCAACTAGCAATGAGCCAAAAATATAGTTTTGGTTAAATTAGTTCTGTTCTACTCTTCTGCTTGTTTGCAAATACATAGGTTGTATCATCCAAATCCACAGTAACATTTAACAGCAAAACTGCTCTACTGAGAGATATGATTTATCTGTCTGTGATTGCCACTGTTGCTAGCACATGCTAAGTATTTCTCATTGTTGTTTTAGCAGTATCCATCCAGGAATCCATCATCTTTGCTCATATCTCACTTTATTTCCCCTCCTTGGGAAATCTATCCAATTTTATAAGGAATTCAGAAAAATGTCTGCTATGCTCTTTATTTATGCTTTACTTAATATAAATAAAGTAATGGAATTATTCAATTGAAAATTAATTGAAAAAAAAAATAATTCACAGTCGTGTTGTAGGCTATTTTGGGGGAAGATCATGACACTTTAAAAATGACATCTCATTCAGTATCCTAGAAGAAATAAGTTAATTGCCCCATCGAGAAAATAAACCAAAATAAGAGCTTTAAGAATATACCTTTCTCTATTACTTGCAAAATCAAAATAAGAGTTAAAATAAGAATGAGAGGACAAGTAATACATGGTCATATATAAAACTCAGTTTTGCCTGGTTTGTTGCCACAGAAAACAAACTATTAGAGGATTATTTGTCATTAGAGAAAACATGTAACAAACTGTGGCTGTATAAGTGGCAGTAAAATACACTAGCTTACCCTACTAGATCTACTTCAAGAAAAGAAAATAACAGTCTGATGTTGCCAATGCTTTAGATCCCCAGAGAAAATGAAAATCTATCAATGCTCCTTCACCCACTGGTCTATCATTTTGGAAACTGCATTTCCTAACTGATTACAAATGTTAAGCAGAAAATACATGGCAAGTGCCAAAATATTTTAATAATACATCATCTTAGATATGCAGATGAATGAGTGAATTCTGACAAGTGAAAGCACTCCAAAAAATGGAAAGATAATGAAAAAGAGGGGGAAATGGTCCAGAGTTTAAAGTACTAAGCTGTTAACTCTGTTCTCAGCTCTGCCACAGACTCCTAGTTCAACCTTTAGCAAACAGGTTTGTCATCAGCTTTCCTGGGTGCTAGATCAGACCTTGAATGCCTCAGCCCTCCTTCCATAAAAGAAAGATAAACCTTCTCTAGAGAGCAGTTGTGATGATGCATTGTGAGAGGTTTAGACAGTGAGGTGATTAGCACCATACAAAAACAAATGATAGTGAGATAATACTTGTACTGTCAGTCACCAAACTGCTGGGGAGGTATTTTTCAAAGTGACATTTTCATATTTTTCATCATAAAGAAGGGAAATTTTAGCTTCTCTTTTCAATTAGCAAACAGCTATAGTACAGTAAGCATAGTCAGCTTAGAAATGAGGCCGCTGAGTAAACGTGTAAACTCTTAGTGATGCCATGGGGTTCTAAGATCCATATTCAGATCTCTTCCTTTGGCACCCATGAGCAGTGAGGAGGAACGTGGCTCCAAGAAAGCAAATCTTGCCAGAGCTGGAGATGAAGATGGAATGACTGCAGAAAATATTAATTTTGAAGGGTCCTGGCACACTGTTATTTATGTCCTAGGTCAACTCCTATTTATGCAAAACAAACAAAAAAAGATGTGCTGCTTAGCAAACAGACCTGTGGAACTCATTGCCAAAGGATGCTGTGAGTGCTAAAGTTACATTGATAGAGGGGTGGAGAAACAGATTAAAGAGAAACCCACTGAAAACATAGAAAACACATCAAAATGTCAGCCAGCTAAAATAGTTGCAAGCTGGGTAAGGATGATACCTGCTTGCCTAGTTCTTGCTTGCCCTTTGGCATTACCTTACGGTACCACTGGCAACACGGCACTGACTTTAAAAGACTTTTGAATGGACCAGTTAAAGTCTTTCTTTCTGAAGGTATTTCAGAATAAACTTTCCAGGACACACACACTTTCTTGTTGCTGAGACCTAAACCATACCTGATTCCAGGGAGTGTATTCAAGGTGATACGCTTAGGCTGCACCACCAAGGCCAGGAGCTTCAGCAAAGAACCTCATTCCCTTTGACTGTTGTTCTACTCTTTCTCCTTTAACACAGGCAGCCCACATTTCTGAAGTTCTCCTCTCCTGGGAAATAAGGACACATTAAAAAAAAAATAAAAATCTTATCAATAGGTAACAGACTTTTTTTTTTTTTTTTAACAAGTGTGATTATCCAGTGATGAAAATTTCCACGTCACAGAGAAAAATGCTGCTATGTTAAATTAGAACAACTGCACATCTCATGCAATAGCTGTTGTATTTCTCCAGAGTATTAGACTTACCTCAGGAGTGAGGGAAACAAATACATGACCTAAACCCGCTGATGGTATTTAATACAACAAATGAGAGATACTGCCATCAGCTCACAAATGGAGGAACAGTACAGAACTACAAGGAAAGAGATGTATAACCATCAGAATGCAGTTCATTGTATCTGTTTGTTCATATATTAGTGTAGTTCAGCATATCCTATAGAAAAAATAGCCTTTCAAGCAGAAAAAGTAGCACATTTAGATTGAAACATGCTTCAATTCCAAGATGAACTTTTTAATAGAAAGTATTTACTACAGACAAACGGTACAGACTGCAGTTTAATCACAGAATCACTGAATTATTGAGGCTGGAAAAGACTTCTGAGATCATTGAGTCCAGCCTATGACTTAACACCACGACATCAGATAAACCATGCCACTAAGTGTGGCATCCAGTCTTTTCTTAAACACCTCCAGGGATGGCAACTCTACCACCTCCCTGGGCAGCCCATTCCAGTGTCTAATCACCCTTTCTGTGAGGAAGTGATTCCTAACATCCAACCTAAACCTCCCCTCTTGCCCTGTTACAAGTTGCCTGGGACAAGAGCGCAGTCCCCACCTGCCTACAACTTCCCTTCAGGGAGTTGTAGAGAGTGATAAGGTCCCCCCTGAGTCTCCTCTTCTCCAGGCTGAACAACCCCAGCTCCCTCAGCCTCTCCTCATAAGACTTTCCGTCCAGCGTCTCATCGCTCTCCTCTGGACCTGCTCCAGCACCTCAATGTCCTTCTTGAAGTGAGAGGCCCAGATCTGCACCCAGTACTCGAGGTGAGGCCTCGCCAGTGCTGAGTACAGGGGCAGAGTTACATCCCTGGTACAGTACTTCATAGTGGACTTCTCTCTTTCAATTCTGCTAGACTACAATAATGCTAATTTGATTCCTGACCTGACAAGGCGTCCTGAAAAGCTGTATCAGTCTTATGCAATGTTTTCAGGAAGACCTGAATGCCATGGCGTGTGTGCAGGTACAGATGTGTGCAATGGCAGGAGAGAGCTTGGGCAGGGCAGCATCTCCAGAGGGAAAGGCCACCCGTGTCAGCAGTGGAGCTCAGCAACAGGGCCAGCTCCTTAGTGCACAGGCTGGACTTGAAACTCAGCCTCTCATCTCTGCCCAGGGCTTAGGTGCCAGGTGGGTGAAGGCCTGTGAATTCCTTAGGCCTCCTCTGCTCTGTGTCCAGAGGAAGGACTGAAGACCATCTGAGATGATCTCCAGAGGTCCCTTCCAACCCTTATCTGAGATCTTTTAGAGCTAAATGCCTGTGCAAGGTCTGCATCACAAAAACCCTAAACCAGCATTAAAAAAAAAAAGACAGCCACTAGTGTTATAGAAGGGAGGTGTGGCACAGATCAGAGTCACACAATGTCGGGTTTTTTCTTTTTTTTTCTTCTCCTCCCTAAAAGGCTCTAATGATGATGTCATTCAGGAATAACTCTTTGTGATGTCAGCTGGCAAGGACTGCTCAATCCGTTGTAATGTTTTGTAAAGCTATTTTTAAAAAATAAATAATTAATTCGCCCCTTGATTGCAAACATTGCCAAGTATAGCATCTTTCATATCTGTCTCTGCCCATACACATTCTGAATCTGTGAAAACACTTGAGAAGTGTTAAAAAAAGGCCTGCAGACTTTTCTTTCACATTACATTTATTCTACATCTTTTCTACGGAGCTGGGGTACACTGTATTCATTTTGATAAAGCGGATAGATAGAGACAGACAAAGCTGTAAACATGTACAAGCACTAACCAAGGTTCAGAGGAATGAATGTAGCCACCTTGGTACGAGCACCATAGCAACCGCCTCCATTAAGTCTTTTTAACCCTATCTTTAAGATACAGAGAAGGAAAGGAAAACTGTTAAAGCTTTTGAAAAGCAGAAGCCAAAGTGAAAATCAATCGAACAATTCTGTTTACCTCTTTCCCTTCATCTGTAGAGAGGAATTCTGGTAAATGAAAAATACATGGATTTGTCAGTCTTTTTAATGGCATTAAAGTATTTAGGTGTCTCTAGGGAAAAGAGAAGAACTAGAATTGCTGCTACACTTCGAGCCTTTTTTTGCTTGCTGAAAGGCAAAATAGGAGCAGAGAAAAGAATAACAGACAAGCTCATCTCTCCCTCCCTCCCTCCCTTCCTTCCTTCCGTCCTTCCTTCCTTCCTTCCTTCCAATCCTCATACAATCCCCAGAGATGAGCTCAATCCTGTAAGCCCACCTGCTTTCTTCACACCACACAAAAAATTACAGACCAAGAGAAGGAAACAAGACAGATAACAACCTGTTTTCTTAATTTGTCTACCAGTTAAGCCTAAATCAAAGCTTTATTTCTTTTTCACGTCATCTTTCAGGTAAGTTTTGATCTTGGCAGTAGCATTAGGCCTTTTGTTTTGTTTTGGCAAGTTCAAATTTTTATACTGCTTCCAAAACTGTCTATATAATAAGGACTCATACTTGGGCCAGCTTGGGTTTCAAGCCCCTACAGGTCTTCTGTTCCCAGTAACCCCTTGTATCTCCTGTTGCTAAAATACACAGCCCAGCAGTCATGGTTTGAAATGCAATGGCAATAAGTAAAATAGGTGCCTTCTCTTATTGCCTGGTTAGTGACCTCTGTCCATAGCACAGGATGAGGAATAAAGTCTGGAACAGCAATCTCGGGGAGCAAGGAGACCTATTTCTAACCAAAACACTTGAAACTGGAGCAAAATGCAACTTTTGTGACCTTTATGAAAACACATCACAATTTTATTCAAGAAAAAGCAACCAGAGTAGCTGTTTTCTAATCAACAGTTATGATTATAGTAATTTAAATATCATTATTTCATGCTATTAATAACATCAGCACTTCAGACAAAACATGAAGTGACTAATGCAAGACAATGTAAGCAACAACTCCGAACCCTGTGCTTCCTCCTGACTCAGTGCTAATTCTGCTAGATCAGGAAATTCATTGGCATTCAAGAACTGCCACCTGAAACAGAGCTTCTGGAGGGTTGTATCCAGACATCTTTTTAAAGCTTTTATACTCCCTGCATGCTGATTGCAGCCCTTCCTGATGAGTCTATACATACGAATTTTAGATCTGACATTACATTCATTTAACCTTGTGACAGTGTTAACAGGTTTCTATTCACTGAAAAGAAACTCCTGTCCTAACCCCCTCTCTTTCTCCACGCACATTTTGCAAGAATAGCAGTGGTAGAATTGCCTTGATAGCCCTTAATTCCACACTAACTTCTCCACAATCACCTTTTTTTTAAAAAAAAGTGATTAGCTTTACAACGACATAGAGACTAAAGCACTTTAGAAATGTATGTTACACTCAAGGAATAACTGAAATGTCAGTTATAAAGATGTTCTTTTTAATGACCAGTCTGCATTATCTGAAGTGAAAGAGTTTCAGTCCTTCATTCAAATTGCTGTATGCTCAAGGAAGTACTTTTCTTATTGCTTTTTTATTTATTTTTTAAACAAATACCAGAGGAATGAAAGTAATGTGAAGCCTGTATTACAGAAACACAAAGAATTGCTTTTTAAAAGAATAAAGATCACTCAAAGTGAGTGAAAGAAAGAGATGTAAATTACTCTTTGATATACATGTCCACAGCGTGCAGCATCAGACCGGTAATTGTCATTCCACCTGCAATTCTCCATACCCTGCAAGGCTGCTCGGTATTACCAGCAAGTCTGAATGCAAAGGAGTAGTGCAGAATAATTCATTTTAACTGTGGAGGGAATCAAATGATATGAAAATTTCCTAGTCAACAGAATGGCATACAAGGATGAATAGAGCAGAAATGGATTCCAGGTCTAAGGATTTGTTTCCAGTTACACAACAGAAACTATGCACAGATGTATTTATTTCTTATGCTTACACATATATGCTAAAGCAAAGAAAGAAATAACTAAAACCCCCAAACAAACAATGGAGCAGAAACATATGAATCATCAACAGAGATTCAAGGCGTGTGAGTTAGGATACGTCTGTTAATATCAATGGATCTGTGCTCAAGATCTGGCTCCAAGTGAAATGTTCATGGATTTGTAATATAACACCGCTGTTTGATAAAATACATCTGCATACTCAGCTTGCTGGTTATTTAATTCAAGCCTCAGGAAGAGCTAAGAAAAAAATCAAACCATAAAATTTCCTCTTGGGACTGATGGAAAGATATGATCAACAATTTTAATTTCTGTAACACAATTGCACAGCACACGAGTAACTACTCATGTTTCAGCCCCCTGCAGCAGCAGTTCCTGGGCACAATGGCATCATCTTCAACAACAAAAATGAACCAATTTCTTATGTCAGCAATACAGCTGTGCACTCTCAGGCAAATACATCTCCAAGATAGCCTTTTAGGCTCTGTAGATATTAACTGTCATGAAAGGATTCTGAAGATTTGTTGGAGTTCATTTTGATTAACACAATCTACAGCAATAAAACCAAGACTCTTTCCTCACAGCACAGCAAGTTACAGCACAGTAACATCCTGAGCATATTGGCCTCATAATATCCCTTGGTCTCCTTCAAAGGGTCCGTACCTAACTACCCCCAGGGCTCAGACCTGGTCCTTGCTCATAGAAGCTGGAGACGGAGCAAGAGCAGCGATTGCTCAGCACAGTAAGTGAATTGCTCTCAGCAAAGACCTATTTATCAGTGTGACAGTGCCAGAAATTAAGTGTCAGAAATATTTCATTCATTCAAAAGTCTTATAATGATGGTTATAAAGTGATAGCCTAAAGAATTGCTTAACATCAACAGGCAAAGAGCAAAGGGGTTGCTCTGCTTCCCTTCAGACAACTGCACCAAGGGTCCTGAACAAGTCAAATGCTGAACCCATATGACTTTATTATCTCATGTTTCTTCACCCACTAATTTATGGTGATATTTTTAGTCACTGAAATTAAGACATTTGATTGATTGGATTTTCAGACTTCAGAGAACTATATTATGGATGTTGGAGAAGTCAGACAGTGTAAATTCTGTCTCTACGACAATTATAGCACCCTAACTCAGCATGGTTTGAGGGAATACCTTTGCTTTCCAGTTTATGGTGCCTCCATTGATACAGGCAGGGGAGGGCTCTCAAGTTGCATCTTCACATGATTTCTAGGGCTGTTTTTCATACATTTGACTGTTTCCTGAGGATGAAACATTAAAATACCTTTTTAAAAGAAACGCACAAACCACTCTTACCTTGTAAACCCCTGCATACTCATTAAGAATGCACTAGAAAGGAAAAAAATTCCTCTTAAATAAAAATTACTCAAATGTCTTGATTCCTTTAGCAAGTGTGATCTGTGTCAGTTGGTCCCACAGTTCCCATGTCAGCCCAGTCCCACAACTTACCACATATGATATGCTGGTCTGGGAACACCACAGAGCTGTAGAGTTTCAACTGAGCCACTGACATCTAATTTTTAGAAGATAAACATGTTTCAGGATAAATAAGACACAAAGCTATGCAGCCACATTGAGACTGGACTGATCTGGGGCCATTGGCACATAATCACCAAAAAAAAATTAAGGTAACCATGCGAAAAAAAGTGTTCAAGCTTTCTAGAGTGTAGGTGGCTTTACAGCTAGACTGTAGTGGAGAAGAATTCATTGAAGATCACATTTTGGACAGCAGATACTTAAATACACACCCTTCTACTAGCACTAATACAAGGTCCCAAGATTGTGGATTTAGCTCCAAAGGCCTGGTTTAAAATGACCAACTCTTTTGTCCAAGTATTGTGTAATTTGTTTTGCAACTATTAAAAAAATAGGCATTTTCATAAAAGGGAAAAAGGTAAGATTTTCAACCATTTAAAAGAATTAAGCAAAAGAGGAAAAAGGAAAGCGGAAATAAGCCAGAGCATTTTTTAAAAAATTATTTCCAGTTTTGTTTAATATGTGTTAAACAAGTTTGGCTTTGAAATGAAAGCCATTCCTTCATTAAAAAAAATGACCACCTCTAATCACGTATTTGATTGAAATAGTTCCCACAGTAACATAGAGCTGAAAAGTCCTGGTTTAGTTTGAAAAAATACTGAAATGCAGAAAACTTCCTCTGCTTTGCCTGAATATCCTTCTTAGTCTAATGAAATACAGTTATTTTCGCTCCTAACCATGTCTGGCACTCAGCGTATTACACTCAGCGTATTTTCTATAAAGACATTCCGAGACTCACAATGAAAATGTATTTTTTGCAGAAGTCACACACAGCAGAAAAGGAGAGAAGGAGAAATAGAGTTTTATCTGAATACATTTTCCTACTCGGTAGCATAGTGTAAATTTTCCCAGTCCCTCTTCTTCTCTATGTTCGTTTTGTAACAAAGCTCTAAGAGAATTACACAAAACACAATCTGTACCGCCTGTTATAGGTGTTAGATGAACCATTCCAGGGTAGTACTTGTACCTGCCTCTCAGATATGAGGAAAGTCACAGCATTTAGCTTTAATTAGACACCGTGACATTTGAACAGTCGAAATAAAGCAAAACAAATTGCAGCACATACTCTGTGCGCAGAGCACACTTCGGCAGTCAGAACATGCCAGAATTTCGTAGCGCACTGAATTACTCTGAAACAACACTAAATCACAGTGCACAGGGATTGTATTAACCAAATCCTGACATCTTTATTAATGTAAATGGTGTTAGTGCATTTAAGAAACTATTCATATGCATAAAAATTGAGGAAGCCAAGAATATGCCTGGTAATTTCTGAATTTTGTGCGTTTTTTTTTCTCCCCCAAATTTATAGAGTTTTTTTAATCATAATTTCCTTATCACATATTCTTGGCAAATATTATTTCCAAATGCTAGAAGTGCTCTCTATATCCATTTCAGTTAGGAAGAAAACCTCTCAAACACACACAAAGGCAGCAATGCAATTTTTTTTCAGAATAAAATAATTCTGTAATCTCATTTTATTCATTCCACACTCTAGGTTTGGTATCAAAGATTAACTTCACTCTTGACAGCAACATGTTTTTAAAGATCTTTGTCAGCACACGCTCCATTAGTGTTACAGCTTCCTGCTTTGCATCAACAGCCTACAGGAAATTTGCTGAACCTGCGGCTTTTCTGTGCCAGTTTTGGAGGAGATGGGTGGCTCATGAACTGTCTTCCCCACTGCAGTACTATTTAGGAGACTATGCCCGTGAAAGATCATATTGCATATTCAACAGTTGGCTGTGAACTGCCTTATTCCAGCATTCATATGATTTTTCACTTGTTTACCCAAAAATGTAATGCAGTGCGTTGGGGCCTCAGTTCCCAGGTCTTTATTCATCCACCCTGGGATTCACACAGGCTTCTTGGTTCAACTCACTCATGACAGAAATGCAGATCTGGATGAAAGAAGCTGAAAAAAGAAAAAAAAAGCCTGGAGCCTTCCTTAGGTGTTTGGCTCCTGGTGTATGTGACAAATTGTCACATCTCGATGCATCAAGGCAAAGACTCTGGAGGGTAATGTAGGTGCAGACATGTAAGGAATCAGTTCATCCCAGGCGCCTTGTGAGGGTGTGGAGACGAAGTGAAAGAAAAGACAACTGATGTTTAATAGGTCCATCATTTAAAAAAAGCCCAACAAATCCAACAAAAAAGCAACAAAAAAACCCCAAAGTGACATACATATATCCTCCCCCTGCCAAGGAAGAAACAGTTCTTCATCACCATCACTGTCTGAACTGGTTCTCCATGGAACCCAGGATCTCATCTGTTCTGGTATCTTTGCAACCAAGAAAATACTCTACAAAAAAGAGTAATACATCCCTTCAAAAAGACAACCATATTTTCTGCAAGTAGCTTCTTTGGCATAATTGAAGAAAATGCTCCAAAGAAGTTGGATTTTTCAAAATATAATTCACTTCTTTGCATATATAACCAAGTATCTGTCTTGTGCTCTCGAGAGGACTATCTGAACTTTAGAGGAAACAAATTATTTTCAGTTAATGTGGCCCTCAAGCTCCTTGATATAGCTGAGGTGGGAAAAATAACTAGTGGTTTTATATACCAGCAAGCACAGACCACTCAAATACGGAGCTAGGCATTATCAGTTCTGGTTAAATGGACCATTTGTATCACAGCTTGACTGCAACACAAAGGCAAATTGTGAGCACACTGTATAATCTTCTGGAAGTGTTGAACCTGACTTTCTCTGCCTGGCTCCCTGTGAGTGACAAGAAAACAAATGGAATGAGCACACTCAAGACCTGATCTGGTGGCTTTTCCCAGCCATTTTGCAGAAGAGAACTTGAGTGTAGAAGTAGAAGGCGGCAAAGGCTGGATCTTACCCGGAGCACTTGGCCAGGAGGATGATGTTTATCATTTGCACAATACTGTTTGTATGAACTCTCATACAGCTCTTGGTCTGTGAGAATACGGCTTTTATGATTCAGTAAGGAAAATCAGCTTTATGCGGGTACACCTATTTCTGCACCAGTCGCATGAGCACAGCAGCAAAACACTTCCGCACGGGGCAGAGGGGAACTGGGTCAGCTGAATGAGTGCACTTGGTGGTTGGTGCTTTGAGAATCCTCCTGTAAGTCCTTGGGGAAGCGAGAGTTGTGGATGAGAGGTAATGTAATTATTGGCACTGGGTTGTATTAAGATAACAGCATAAAAATTTAACATTCCCCCGAAGAAATAAAGGTGTTAAAATAGCAGCTGGGTAAATACAAGATAATGAAAGAAAAGCAGCATGATTTCCCCAGGTTCAAATAAAGCAAACGAGTATTTTCCAGAATTGACCTTATTAAAGAGACATTGTCACTTTAAAAATTAATCTGGAAAAAACCCCCTACTCTAGCAATATGAGAAGATAAAGTTATCTGTTAAACATAACAATTCCACAAAAATGTCAGTCTTTTTACTTCTATTTCTACATTATTCGGCAGTGAAGGGCCAGGTCCATTTATGTATTTTCACTTCACATTTGACCGACTTTTTTGACACAGTGTTGAAAATCTCTGCGAGAACACCCTGTCATTCATTCTTGGTATGAATCGCCCTTCATTAGGCTTAACATGTGTATTCTACTTAATAAGAAATTAATAGATAATACTGAGGACAGGGAAATGAAATGGAAACTTACTGTAGGAAACCTCAATTCACTTATTTCATGGAAATATCTTCAGCTCAATAATTGCAGAAAAAAAATTTTCTGTGTCTTCCCGAAGATGTTTTTCATTAAGTGTTTTTTATAAAATAAAAAGCACTTTAAAATTAAATCTTTTATTTAAAAGCTTGCTCTTAAACTAAACAACTGAGTGTACAACACGTCTTGCATACCTCTATCTCTGATACACCAAGCCAGAAATACAGCAAGGAGAATAAACCATCTTTTAAAATCTTACCTTTTCTAGAGGGAAATATGCAGGCTTCATACTACTGTCTACAACACTGTGATTTTTGTTTCTATCTCTATTAAAAGATGTAGCAAAGAACTTCATTACTCAAATTGACTTCAGTAAATGCATTTGTGAGGAAACTAGAGCATACAACATGAACAACAGGATCATAAAATGACACAGCAGAAAATTTAGAGAATACTGCAAGTAGTTGCACAGGTCCTGAAGCATACAGATACTGATTCAGTTTAAATCTATGAACACTGAAGACTTAGGCAATTTTAAACAAATTTATTCCAGTAAGTGTCCATTTAATCTCAAACGGGTCTAAGTATCATAAAGTAATTTTCTTTGAGTCTCTATATCCTACTAGCATTTTGTCCCCTGCTGATCCATACCTCTCCTTTAACAAACACTATGTCGTCCTTCATGAGGGATCTCACCATGAGCGGAAAGCTGGGCTAATGATAATGCTGAGGAACCTGTCCACAACTAATAAGCCTCCTGAGAATCCTGAACTGGGGGCCAGGTTGTGCCCAGGAAATCTGAACTGGGGGCCAGGTTGCGCCCAGGCAGTGCCCTGGACATGAGGACTGCACCGTGCAGTGGGGTGCAGACTGCAAGCTAACACCACTTCAGTGCGTTTTGAAGAAGTGATAACAAAAAGCCAGCTTATTAGTCCAGCATGGAGAACAATTTCTTCAGTAAATTATAGCATTGCCAATAAATCAGATTTTACTGTGCAGATTCAAGCATCGCTGCTAAGGACAGTTCCTTTTGCACATTTCAGCTCCTTGGTCAACGGCTGCAGGCTGAGGGGAGACAACAGCCACAATGGGGATAGGAGTATATCGTCAACAGGCATGGACAAGAAGAAAAGTAATGAACTCCTGGGGAACGCAATTAAGTGTGTGATTAATTAGAGGGTCCTTCATTGCCAGTACTTTCAATCTCAGTAAAATGCATTACATAGCCATGTAGAGACCAACAGGAAAAGTTGTAAAACAAGGCGTTTTTCTGAAGTCCCACTTACACAAATTGCACAGGGCCTTTCTTGCCCTTTCTGAAAACGCTGAGCCTCCTATACAGCTCTGAACCATCTTCGAGGTAGGACTGGCCCTACCTTTACCTATCCACACGTTGAGGATGATATAAACACCAAGCATATTAAAACACTTTCACAACCCTGTTAGACACCTCTTTCTGTGAGAGCGATGACTTCTATGGAAGCACTGAGGAATGCAATCAAAAAATAATTAGGATTATCAAGCTAATTACTGCATACATTTTCTAATGCTAATAGTGATATGAAACTCTAATTGTTGTTTACTGTGGGATGAATATTTAAGCTTGTCAAGAGAAGCGAGGAAAAAATATTTTTTATTTTACTTGGAATAGATGCCAACTGCAGACACACGTTCATTCTAACATTTTAATTTTAAAAATGAAATTGGTACCTTATTAGTACAAAGACACAAATTCCATACATGAAAAATTGCAAAATATATTATCACAGTACCCTCAGAGCATAGCATTCAAATACAGCTAAAATAATAATAGAACAACAGAAAATCAGGGAACAGAGGACTTGTGGGTCATCCACTTCATCTCTTCATGTCATCTGCTATACCACAGTTTATTACAAGAATACATAAATGCACTTCGATGATGTCAGAGGTCTTTTCCAGGCTTAATTACGCTAAAAAAATTAAAAAATTTAAAAAATAGTAAATAAGTACTTATATAATAAATAACCTTTCTATATAAATTATGAAAAGACAGCTACAGTAAAATCAGTGCAAAAATTATCAAAACATACTGAAGGAACACTGAGTCCTGTCTGCCAGAATGTGCATCGTAAGGCACCCATACTTCATCTACTGCATCACACACAGACAAGAGTTTAAAAACACACAATGCACCTTGCTAACTGCAGCATTCTACAATTACAGCTATTTACAATGTCAGACAAATGAGATTCAAGCATGTTTAAACTGCACACTTCACTCTCCTATTAATTTACTGCATTTTACATAACTTTATTTTCACTAATTGATACTTTGGAATGGATTTGCCCGCATGAGTCCATATTTGCAAGAGCAGCCTTTTTGGAATTAAGAAAGTTCTTTTTCTTTTTCCTTGGAGAATTATGCAAAGAAACTATTGGATCACTCGGCTCCCGGAACAAAAACACCTTCTTCCCTGTGTCTAATAGCTCTATGGCTTCGGCAGTTGCCATGTTCAAAGGAACAGGTAGATCAGACTGTTCCATAGGAGGATGTATAGGTGAATATCCAAGATGAATGAATGATGCTTTTTTCAAGAGGTCAAGTTGCTTCTTCTTTATCAAGCTACATTAACA
>WEIS01036121.1:0-13726 GCA_013389965.1 Todus mexicanus
GGAAATGGAGATATTTTACAGCTAAAAGAAGGTGTATGCAAAATGCCTGAAACCAGCATGTAAAAGGAAAGGGCTAACTCTTGCAAACTTACCAGAACTGGCAAATTACTGTACCGCTGGCATGGAAAGATTGTGCTAGCATGACCAGTGATGAGTAAAGCTTTTTGAAATCGAAAATAATAAAACCTATTCCCACTCCTGCATGGATCGCAAGAAGTTGAACACATTAGGTGCTTAAACACAGAAAGTTGTCTTTTTCTTAAATGATAAATTGCTTTGCCGCAGTGAAACCACACAGCAAGTGGTTTTATACTCCTGTGTTCTATAAAATATGTGATTGGGTTTATGATCATTTTACTTTATTTTATTGCTTTCATATGGATTCTTGTAATAAATTTTCAGCATTATTTTTACCAGTAGGGTAGTAAAAAATAATAATAGTGTTTTATGGTTGCTGAAATTATTTATGTTTGAATATCTCTATATATTATGTCACTCAAAATCATTATTAATTTATTACCTTAGATAGAAGGCAGCTGAAACAATAAATAGAATGGCTTTATCACAAAAATGCCCTATCAAGGACATTTACAGAAACACACCCTTTCTCCAATAAAATCAATTATAAAAACCTAATAAGTAATACTATTGTAAAAATATATCATTATTGTAAAGAAATAACTATAATTATGACATTAATAGTTATATTTTGATATAATTACCAACAATAATGACATAAGAAAATGAATGTAGAAAAGTAGGGAGCACTGTTTTTTCTGACTGACCATCATTCTTTCTGTCCACAGGATACAGCACTAGTTTCAGGTATAAGGCAGAAACAGTTCAGCTCATATCTAATGCCAGTGAGGTTCTCCTGGTGTGCAGCACAACGCCACCCCACTTTGCCTTGCCTTCAGTACAGATGTTGTGCTGTAGGTAAGCTACAGAACCTTTATGCCTACTGAAGGCTGCCTGTGGTGAGATTTTCTCTAGAGAAGTTGGTCCATTTTTTCAGTGTCTGTTCTTTGCAGGAGCCCAAAGGGGATGGAACAGAGCAGAGCCTGGATTATAATTTTAGACACTTCAATAAGAAAGGGATGCATAAAGTTCCTGCTGTGATATACAGCAGGGATCTCAGATTTAATTGGCCAGATGTTTTGACAGCTGTGATAGATTACAATTAAAGACTGGTTGTTTTATATGCATATGCACAACTTCAGGAGTCAGAGACAAGGAAAGATTTTTTTCCCGTCTGTGAAATGTTGGAGGCATCTTCCCCAGGGCTTCTCTGCTGCCTGTGGCAGGCTCTGACCTCCTGCCCTGCCCATACACTTCCAAAGAGCCACCTGTTCTAAGTGCCGTTAGAAGCAAAGCCCTCTACTGACCTTCAGTCTAAGGTTTTCTTCTGCTCAGTTGTCGTACGCACCAAACCACGGGGAAGAAAGCCAAGGCTGGGGTTTGTAGGATGGCCAGGTACATTCAGTGGTGTCATTTGAGTGGACTAGTGGACACTGCGGTGGAGAAGGAGCCTCTGTAGTCAGTTGTTCTCCCTTCTCTAGCAGTCTCTCTGGCCAGCAGCCTTTGATTTACCCTTGATGCAAATACATTTAGGTTGTAGCACAATGTCTGCAAGAAAGAAATGTTGCTGTGAAAGGGATATTCCATGACATTATACAAGCTACCATTTTAATTCTTCTTTCTTATATCCTACAGTGAAAACCATCTACTATGAATTTGTTACAGAATTCAAAACCTTCTTTCTGACCAGAATCTTAGCTTACCGTGTAGGAATGAGAGCAGAGAGGAGGAGTCTGTTGCAAACTACTGTCAGGGAGGAGGTTCCTATTTTCACTTTTTTTGGTCAACTGGCCATGCATCATTGACATGTTATCAGTTTCAAAGGAAGGAGTTTGATACCTTCAGACATTCAGGGTTTTTTTTTTTTTTTCTTTCTCGGAAGACATATAAGAATTCACAGCTTCGAGTAATAGCATAAGAGTCTGCAGTAGGAGGCTAGTAGATATTGATGTGTGCCCTTTGCTTTCAACAACTTTTTTTTAACATTAAAATGAAAACTGGATTACCATTGTGTGATCTTGTAATTTAGGTTTTTTTTCAATATGCTGTGCATTTTCCAGTCTGCAATATTCACTGTACCTTGTAGAGCCCAGAAAATCAACTGTTTCATGCTCAGGTAATAACTTTTGTGGTAGAGGTGGATCTAAATAAAGACTTATATCTGAATCACACTTATACTCCCTCCCTTGCATTTAAACTTAACTACTGATGAGTATTATCAGAACGGGCAAAACAAACCCTGTGGCTCCTGACTTGCCAGAAAACAGTGTTCAGCACTGGTGTGCTATGCTGGCTGGAGGAACCCGTGCGCTCACTCTTATAGTAATTGAACTCCAGTGAGGGCAAAACCACTTGTCATACAGAAGCGTAGAACCCCCCTCTGCAAGGGGGTCACCATCATTCATTGGTCCTTTGCACCTCAAAAGCACAACCTTGAAAGTGTACTTTTTTCTTTTCTTAGAAACTGAGCCCAGTACAAGAAAAGCATCCGACTGTTTGGCAGGTGTGCCAGCTGTGCAGGTATCTGGCACTAACACAAATGTCAGAACTTGTTAAACACTTTGCCTGCTTAATACATAAAGAAAATCCCCCATGGAAAACATCTTAGATTTTACCTGTGATTTACATTACCATTGAGCTCAGTCTTACCGTCTTTTCCTTCCTTGCTGAGGAGAAACTCATGTTTAATTCCCACTTAACTTGATGGGCATTTGATCTGTTTAATCATCCAGAATAAAGATGGTAGGGTTTGGTCCAGTGACTTTAAAGGATAAAAGACTTCTAAAATCTGTAACCAATTTTGGAAACCAATTCCCTGTAGAACTCAGCATAGACCAACAAGTAAGATATTTTCATTCAGCTTGTCGATACCAGTAGGTTTTCTTACTTTGTGAAAGTAAGAGTTAGAGCATCTGAAGTAAAATGGTGCAAAGACACAGTGCTGTTCTTCATAGTCCCAGTACAACTACTGCATTAGCAAACTTTCCAATTAACCTGTGATCCACAGCTTGATGATGTGGTGATCGCTCAAAGATGTTGCAGCTGCCCCAGAGGAATCTAAAGTGTCTAAAGTGCTGGATGCATTTATCACGAAGTCTACTTTCTACCACACCAGATACCGTTGTAAGTTCATTCTCCATCTGCATTAATGGCTAGTTTAACTAAAATGCGTTCTCTGGCTGAGTGGTCTCTAGAAAATCTGGCAATAAGTGAAGACAGCCTCTGTGATGTGGGGTGCAAATGCACACGGCGTAGCCGCTTTCATTTAGAAATAGCTCAGGCAGAAATCAATATACAAGTCAGGCAGAAGCTAGGTGTCAGACAAAATGAAGAATCTTCTTCATCTGCCTGTACCCCAGCCCCAAATCACTGACACACTTGGCTGCCAATCTTGCATCTGTTTTTAAAAGATTTGAATGCGTCATTAAACAATCCTTATGTGTGAGCTACCAGCTTAAGTCTGAGTTGGTTTGAAGAAAAACAGGCTGTGGGGCTCCACTGAGACATTTTTTGTGCTCCAGAAACTGCAGCAAACATTTGTGCCATAAATGCTAGGTTTCTCGTAAAGGAAGAACGTAAGGAGTGATGTACAGTACAATAAAATGTGATGCTCCTGTTTGGCACTGCTGGGCTGGGTAGGAAGCAGAGGCAGCTGGAGTAGCCCTTTTCTATTCAGCACTGCTGTTGATGGTCAGCCAGTGCAACGGGCAGTTACCCACCAGTCTCTCAGCCAGAGCTGAAGCAGCACTGCGTGTGCAAGGACAGGCAGATGTGTTGTGGGTGAGCACACCACAACACCTTCTTCCCCTTCCAACAAATGGTGGCAGGGGCAGGTTTATGCCCAAAAGCAAGCAGTGCAGCTTCTCAGTTTTAGCTGAGAAGGCACCTAGTACTCGAGTGAAACAAATAAAACACTTCTAGAGCAGGTAGTATCTGACACTGGATCACAGGCAATCAGTAATATACATCTTAAATAAAGAAATAAGCTGGTGGGTTTTTGTTGGGTTAGTTGGGGGTTTTTTTCCCCTCTGAAATCCTTACCAGTGTAACAGTATATTAGATCTGGGATGTTCTGTTCTCCTTAAATTTTTGTTTAATACTTACCTTCTGTCTAAACCATTGGAGTAAAATCAGACAAATTTGAAATATTCAGGATCAACTTCAATTTTATTTTATTTTCTTCTTGGTGCCGAAGCCAGCAAAATCAGCCATTCCCATGTTAAAACTAATATTTGATAATCACTCCTTGAATTGTCTGATCTGCCCAGGAAAATTCTTCCAGTATTTAGCATCTAATATAGCAAATGTATCAGGTCACAAAGACAACAGCCATCCTAAATGGAAATTACCTTCTGAATTAATTTTTTTAGTAGAGATCAGTTTATATCAACTTCTTAATAAGAAATTTACGTACTATTCTGAGACCAGGGAGTTGCATATTGAGTAACACTTATAAATGATTTTACCTTGCTCACTTTTTGAAACTAAATTCTGCTGTACTAGACACATTTTTTATAGGTCTAGCCTTATGCAGTGGTTTTGGATTTAAGAACCTGGAAAGTGCATAATTCTATGAGCCCAGTTATCCCTGATGCAATTCAACTGAAGTAATCAGAATTGCACTGGAGATTAACTTGGAGCTAGTTTTGATATCACATATTTCTGCAACCAAATATTTGGATATTTAAAAATTATTGAAGTTACTACAGAACATCTGCTAAAGATTTTTTTTTTGTTGTATGATTTCTACAAATATTATAAATACTGTTGTTTTCTTATTAACATATACAGCATGCAAGCATACAGCATATCACTCTCTATCTGTGCTGGGTGTATTTTGAACAGAACTAAAAAATCATTGAATTGGGGGATTCTGTGATGCTAAAGACACAAGCTTTGAAGACTCAAAGCTAACAGAGCAATGTGGTGCTGCATTTTTAATTCTCACCAAAAAGTCGAGCAAATTTAAAGCACTTCTCATCTTCTTGAAATTTAGTGCCTTTTTGTGAAAGAAGCTACCAGGACAAACTAAGCAAGTGTCTTGGAATGCACTGAGTAGTTTAAAGTCCATCGGGTTTTCTCAGGACAAAATGATTTCCTTATTTCACTGGAGAGTTTATAAGCAGCTGGGAAGTAAATATTTTTTAGTTCAATGTCAAGGCTCATAAGGTACTGCAGAGAACAGAGAGACTTCTGCTAAAGAGTGAAAAAAATAAATTTGCATTTTCTGTTTTGAATATGATGACATAGTAGAAATGGCTATCAGCTAAAAGTTGTCAGGTGAACACGAACATCACAGGTGCATGGTCAAAGTACTGAGCCCATTCTAGTTTCGATCAGTGTCTGTTCCATTAATTCTCTTATAATAATTTGTCATTTAGTTTTAAAGCCTTTTCTGGCTAGATGCCTAGCAAAGAGGACAAAGCTCATAAGTGAGCTAGTAGAGTACATAAATGTAGCGTATACTTGCAGGATTTAACTGCCCTCCCTAAATAATTTCACTCTTCTTGACTGATAAGCTGTGTGCTTCTCTCTAGAAGCCCCTGTGGGGCATGGAGGGAGGAGATGAAGTAGAATCCAAGGTGAGACAGTAGCTTCTCTATACACCAACACTTAATGAGGTCTGCCTTTCAATCGTAATTGTTTGATTTTCGCATAGATTTTAGAAAGTGTAAATTTAAAGTGATATTTTCCCCATTTTACTGCTATTCAAAAGTGTCTTTCTCTCTCTCTCTGTCCCCCAGATAGATTCTCCATTGTCTAACAATGTGCAAGTGAATGTTGTTGCCTTTCCTTCAGCACAGGCTCTGTGTAAGGTTTCCTCTCTGCTTCACTGTTAAAACTCTTAAAACCAAATTATTTTGAGAATTCCTTATTCATATTAGATTAAATGTGCCCAGGATATGAAAACGGTATTGAAGGAATGGAATAGAAACACACACATAAGAACACATACACAGCTTGAACGTGAAGGCATAAATCGATCTAACATACAAAAAACGTAAATAAAAGCTCTGTTTCAGCCTATGGGTAAGGTATAAAGGAGAGTACAAGGAAGCAAGAAAGAGTAATGTCTGTAGTTCATGTACCATAGTGCCTCTGCTCAGACTACAGCCAAAATCTGGTACCTGTGGTGGGACCTTGTGATACAAACCTCAGCTTTATCAAGATTGCAAGGAATTATGCACTTCGAGAAATCCAAATTGCTCAGGTGCCTAAATAAGGGGCATGGCTAAAGTATAACATTTACAACAGTTCTTCCCTTCGGCTCATGTGCCTCACTTTCATTCCCCAAACCTCTGGATGCAGCAACAGATCTAGGGCTTAATAGAGCCAAGGCCCAACAAAGAGAGATCAGGATGTGGCTGGGGCATGGACAACCATGGGAGGCACATCCAAGTCCCCAGGTTAGACATAGTTTAACAGCATATTTTCCCTGTAAAAACGGAACAGCCAGAAAAGGAACAACATACATCACAGTAGGATATGAGACTTGTTTTTTTCATATTATGTGAAATGAAAGTTGCCTGCCTACTGCAAGTTGAACTTCAGCTACTGTTGGCTTATTGAAAATTCTCTTTGCTCTGACTTTGAAAGAGACCTCTAACTTGTTTTTTTATATTTTAAAGCAATACTGAGTTAATGATGATTCATTCAGTTTGCATTTCTAGATCTTGTGCTGAAATTATCACCAAGGTAGTTAAATATTTGTTATCAAGCAATAATAAAACATAATAACCTCTAGCAATTACGAAGGCCTAAGAACCTGAGGTTGAGATCAGCTAGGAAAAGAAAAGATTTAAATTAAAGAGTACAACATTTTCTTGGAATATATTCTTGCCCCTGTGCCCTGTTTTAGTAATTACATTTTGGCTAAAACTTCTTTTTTTTTGCCCCAGCAATATTGTCAAAATTTTTAGGTTAAATTCCTTTAGTATAAACTTAATATCTTATTTAATATTCCAGCTTCACTACATTTGGATTGGGGTTTTTTCGTAGATTGTATTGCACGCTTTAGGGAGATTTCAGTGACTGTTATGACAGATCTGCTTTGAAAGATCAATGATTCTTTTATGATTCTGCAGAAAGCACAATGTTTTGTGTTTATGCTTTGCCAAATAATTCTATTGATTGAAATAGTGAATTATTTTAACAAACAGTATATAGAGTATAGACGAATAATTTTGTAGCACTGCATTTACATAAAATTTACTTCTAAATAATTGTTAACTATATATATGATATATACTTAGCCATGTTATATATAGTATATCCTATATATAGTATAGTTTATATAGTAAGTAGACTATAATAGTATACTATTATATGCTATAACATAATAGATTTATGTTATACTACATTATATGTAATATGTACTATATATAGTCTGTATATGTGTATAACTAAATAGTTAACAGAGTTATCTATAATGAAAAGTTGGTATACATTTTAGTATGTATATTAACTTGAATTGGAATGGAAGTTTTCTTGTTGAAGGGAGCATGGGCAGACAAGTGTGTTTTGTTAAATTTGGGAACATATATCCTTCAGAGCAACCAGGTGGATTTCAGCAAAAGACTGGATACAATAAGAGTTGATTCAATATTTCCCTGGTCCCACCTGTAGATCAGCAAGTGCTGACATAGTCTTGCTTCTGGACTGCAGTGAATGGGGGCATCTGCCTGTGCGCTCAACATGATTTAGTTCACTACAGATTCATTTGGACTGTGCTGAGAGCTAAAAGGTCCATCTTTGGAATTGGGTCTCCACTCATGGCAATTTGTTCAGTCTTTTAGTGTGTGCTGGATGTGTATTTCACAAGGATGAGATCATATAACATATCCCCTAACAACAGGATGGTTCTTCTGCTGCTGGCAATGGGATGTAGCGGTGTATCTCAACACAAGAGATGCCTATGGTGCCTCTCAGAACAGTCCCTGAGCTTTATGTTCCTCCAGACTGCCCCAGTGCCTTCCCAATGCAGGCTACTGTAGCAATCTGCTGTCCACTACCCATCCCCATGGCTCAAACATCCTTGCTGGACTTTCTGCCACAGGCAGGGAACTGAACCAGTTAATGTTGCAGTTCCTCATGGTAAAGGTACAGCTGTGACTGAAGTTGTTCCGGTTCATACCTGATGGCAGTTTGATTCAGAAACTGGTTCAGACCCATTCCCATTTTGACAAAAAAACCCGTCCAGAGCATTTTGAGGCTTGGGCTTGATTCAACTCTTTTATCAGAGACCATTCAACAGTTTCTGCCATCTCCAAACAGGGAATAATTCTAATCCTATTTCTCAGGCATTGCTGTATCAACATTCGATCCACTGCTGGGAACAGTTGAAGCCTGTGGAGCTGTGATGCTTTACATTAGCAAAGAATCTTCATTTTTCTCCCTCATCTACAAGAAAAGAGGTGGAAAACCTCACAGGGAAATATGGAGAGTCAAGCAATTAATTTGCAGGGCTTGGCATTTGAGACGGGCAATGGTAGAGCCTAGGAAGGTACTGATTTCAGATGCCTTGCTCAGCTCTCTCTGGATGCCAGCAGCAAATGAAGGGGTGCTTTGGCTTAATCTGGACTACTGTTTGTTTGGGTTTTTTTCCTTGAAATATGTGTTTTATCCAGTCAGGAGTCCTACCTCTCATTAGCACCTTAGCTGGAGGAGAACTCTGCTTCTGCCTCTGCCTCTGCCTTTGCCCCTGCCCCTGCCCCTTCCCGTGCCTGTACAGATGGGCTGCTCTCTCCTGGCAGCACCGCCGTGTGAGCGCTGGCGCGTCCAAGAGAAACCCCTTATGACAGCCCTTCTCAAGCATGCACTGCAACAACTCTTCCTCTTGAAAGTTGGCGTGACTCCCATAATTTATTCATCCCAAGATGTATTCATCCATCCATTATTTATTTGCGTTTGTTTTACTACTATCATTACGATTTCAAAAACACTGGAATAGAGAAAGAGATGGGAAGTTAAAGGCAGAGGTAGGTGCTGGACAAAGACCCTGGGCTTGCTTCTCCCCAGCTGCTGACTGCCTCTAGGTTTTGTGTAAAGGCAGAGAACAGAACAAGTAAAACTTATCCTCTCTCAGTTCCCTGAGCTAGGTTGGTGGAAATCCTTCGTTCTGCCTGAATTCACCTCCATAGTCATTTATATTCTGTTAATATGATGAGGACGCTGGAGCGTACCGAAGCGCTGGGAGATGCTGACATGTGCAGAAGCTGAGAGGAAGGCAGCAGAGGGTGGGGAAGGGGTGTCGATGCTGCAGGTGCACCACCTCTCCTCAGTGAACTCTAGGTCCAGGTTTCTCTGAGCAGGAGGAATGAACTGGTTCCTTGTACAATGAATAGCTTCAGATTTACTATTTCTGGCCATAATCTGATGGGGGCATTACAAGGGAAATGGGAGAGTGTGTTGAAAGGAGTGGGAGGCAAATCCTGTGCACAGTGTCACAGCCTTGGTATCCTTCCTCTGCAGACTTGACTACCTAGGCTGTGGAGAGATGATTTGGAGTGATTGGTTTCCCATGGCTCAGCCGTGGCAGCTGACTGTCCCTATGTGCTCCTCACTAATCAGCTGCAAGGTAATAAGTGTTGGCTTAAACCACCTGCGTGATTATGGTGTGGAGAGAGAAGTTCAAATATCAGGTACATTAAGGCACAAGATTGAAGGACACTGGATTTCACATCAGGGAACTCGTGGCGTTCTGTAGCGCAGGGCTTTCTGCAACGTGTTATTGACTTTACAACAGCCATAGCAGCTTTGTTCTGAGTGCTGCCCTCTAGACCTCCTTCTTTCAAACAATATAGAGCTCTGTTGTAAATCAATGCCTAAAACCACTGCAGCAATACTACTTTAATCTGGAGGGACCATTTTGTAGAAAAGAGATATTTATCTTTTTTTAAAAAAAGTACTCAGAATTTCCTAAGAAATAATTCTGACCCTTTTCTATCAACCATATTATTTGCTTCATAGTACAGAAACACAGATTTGTTATTTTATGAAAGGAAAAGGAAAAGGAAAAGGAAAAAGAAAAGGAAAAGGAAAAGGAAAAGGAAAAGGGAAAGGGAAGTGGAAGGGGAAGGGGAAGGGAAAGGAAAAGGGAAAGGGAAAGGGAAAGGGAAAGCGAAAAGGAAAGGGAAAGGGAAAGGGAAAGGAAATTCAAGGAAAGGAAATGAAAGGAAAAGAAAGGAAAAGAAAAGAAGGGAAAAGAAAAGAAGGGAAAAGAAAAGAAGGGAAAAGAATGGAAAAGAAGGGAAAAGAAGGGAAAAGAAAGGAAAAGAAAAGAAAGGAAAAGAAAAGAAAAGAAAAGAAAAGAAAAGAAAAGAAAAGAAAAAAGAAAAGAAAAGAAAAGAACTGCTACTTTACTCCTATATAGAATGAAAAATAACTAGCCATGGAATTTTTATTTAAATGAAGAGAAGATGTTAAGTGGTTCTGAAAAAGCCCTTGGCCCTGGGAAACATGAGAAGCAGACTGTTTCAGATTATATACGTTCTGGATTTCTAAAAGGACAACTTATCTGTAGCTTTGTTTAAAACTGTTGGGGTTTTTGAAATACATGAATCCAGCAAAATGAAATCAGAGTCTTAGAGATGAAAATTTAACCAGGAAAAAAAAAAAAGCGCCCTAAATAATGCATAGAAATGTCGTGGATATTTGAACATTTTGTTACACGATATTGGTACACAGGGCTGTTTCTTACAACACAAGAAGGCTTTTTTTTGTTTGTTTGTTTGGGGTTTTTTTCTGAGCATAAGCACAGGTGAGAAGAACAGCTGTGAGGTGGAGGAGCAGAAGTCAGCATCCCCTGTTCTCCCCTCAATAACTGAAGAAAGTGTGTTTCGCAGATTGTCCTTCCTAGGCACGAATGAACATATAGACTCTAGGTCCAGGAAATCTGGGCCATGATCTGTGTATTTAAATGTGTGAACAACTAAGAAAGGGGCTTTTTAGACACTATTGTCTTACTTGGGCATCCTAACTAATATCTTTTCTACTAGATTTTAAGGATCCCTGGCTAGTTCTGGCTGCAATAATCAGCTTATTTCCCCATTCTTTTCAAATAAAAATACTACTAGTATAAGGTAAAACTAATAGTTGAGGTAAAAGCTATGGTAAATGATGTACCATTAGATAGCAAGACCAGTAATTGGCAACAGTTTCATTATTTCTATACTTGGAGGATGCAGAGACAATGTACACATTTGCCATTTGGTTTAAAAATACTATCCTCAATAACGTTCTCTCTCTGAATATTATACATGTATTGGAACTGTATGGTATTTGTTAAGCACCTGCATCACAAAGTTCTGCAGTAAAACAGGGTAAATTTGGGTCACTTCCACTCACACATACATCATAACACAGAATGTAGTGACTTAAAATATTTATGACATTATGCTGCATGATACCGTAATGCAATCCCTGCATTTTCATTTCATTTAGCTGTTATCCTGCCCTTAGGGAAATCTCCTTTGCCCAACAATGCGCACTCTCTGTAACAAATAGGATCACAAAATCTAAAAAAAGAAAAAAAAAAAAAAAAAAAAGAAAATTGAACAGTAGTAATTTTTATAGAAGGAGGAAATATCTGTTAGTTCACTATTATACAGAGTATCAACCTAGAGAAGCATTTTTGCATCCAGTTAAAAGAGTTATTAAGCACTTGGACATTTAAAGAAAAAATGAACGGAGTGTTGAAGGTGCGTGTTGTGTTTGTAACAGTATTTCAAGCCACCTGATCCCCTGTGGTTTAGATCACCATTAAAGTTCTCTGGTCATCTCTTGTGCAGAAAGACTCAAGTGTATAAGGGAATCTGGACCATTTTATAATTCTTCACTAATCTCAGAAGGTAAGTGGCAGTTTCCAATGATCTAGAAAAAATGAACCAAAATAAACTCCAGGGAAATAAGTGTTTCAGATGGACTCAGTTAAAAATGAGGGGAGCTTGGTCCAAAATTGAAGTTCAACAGAAACTTCAAGCCATGTGACTTGAAAGCAAATCCAAGGTGGAAGAATAGTCCTTTAATCAAGGCACTGACCTGAGAGCAAGCACAGGTTCATGTCTTCGCTCTGCTGCACACTTCCCACCTTTACATGTGCTGTCTCTGTGCTATGCTTTGCTTTCCGTGTACGGGGACTGACAGCAGCTAAACTGCACGCTGCTTGGAATGGGGCTACCTTTGTCTTCTTCAGAGAAATGGCTATTTTGCTGAAGGCTTGACCCTGTGTTATTGTAGCCCAAGGGTAACGCTGCACATGTTGGCAGAAGCGCATCTCAAGCAAAATGTTTCTGAATTAGGCATGTCTTTTCAATGGTAAGCTTCTCACAAGTTTTCAATACAAAGAGTTTTTCCACTGGAAAGAGCTGACTGAAGTGAATTAAATAATTTCAGGAGAATTTATCAACTTCATCAGGTTATCTAAGGTGCTTTATGAAAACATTTTGCTGTGGAAGGGACAAAAATATTTCCTTCAAACTTGCCCTTTATTCTTTTGCTCTTTTAAAAAGAAGTTTGAGCCCTATCAGCTCTAAGTATTTTATAATGTGTCAGTTTATGAAAAATTGGGAACTTTTTGACATTTTGCTTTGTCTTGTAATTAAAACAAATGTAAAAATCTTGGAATTTCCTCTCTGACATATGTCCTAGTTTTCAACCAGTGCGACTGCATAGTGTCCACTGAGATCACCATTTTAATAAAAGTACCTTCAAAGCATTAATTCCACTGTTATTAATTCAAAAAACCTCTCAGAAGTTCAGTATTCATAAAAGAAAAATCTTCTTTGGCTCACCAATATATAAATGTAATCCTTCTAATACAGCAGCACTGAATAATAAGAAGCCAAAAGCTACAGATCTAATTACTGTGCATCACTGGCTCAGGAGTCATAAAAACCTGGACTCTGAATAAACAACCCACACTTCTATTATTAAAGTATAACAATTACTTCTTTTAGCAAACAAATTCTGTATCTTCTTATGATAAAAAAAAAGAATCTTTATGAAAAGATTAAATCATCTGATTATGTAACAGCATATTTGTGGCCTAAAAATGTCCAACCAGAGCCAGTCCTGCTATCACTAATCTTTACACTGAATTCTAATCAGGGTATGGAAATGAGAAAAGGAGAAGAGAGCTGTCCCTCAATGCAATTTGAGAGGCAGGGCTTGCTGACTTTCCTCCAGGGAAAAGAAATTTCAGAAACTTTATACCCAGCTCCACCGCTGTCTGTCTGAGGAAAGGATGTGTAGGGTGGTGTTTTCAGAAGTGCTCATATCTACTCACTGAGTTCAGTAGACTCAGCAGAGTCAGCTCTTCCAGTGGGAACTGAGCTGAGCCACTGACAGGAGCTTTCTGAAGTCCTTCCCTCCTCTGCTGCCTGTGGACCAGATCACTCCTTCCCACGGCAGAATGAAAAAAGAAACTATTACAGGAAGGAAATCTCTAGATGGCTCCTTTGCATTGTTTTTTGTTATTTTGTAAATTGTGACATGCAGAAAAAGAGTTTGTGTCATTAACCTAAGGAGCAAATGACTGGAATTGTGTTTTCAGTCAAAACCAGTGGTGGAGGTGGGGCAGCAGAGTGAGAGCACAGACCAAAAGGGGAGCATGTTGAAGGCTTTACATCACCTCGGGGATCCTTGTTCA
>WEIS01036124.1:234-18696 GCA_013389965.1 Todus mexicanus
GTCAAGCTTCACACTGGGGTCACTGGTGAGGTTGCGGTATAAACTCACTCCAGACTTTTCTTGCTTACAGCTCACCTGCAAAAGCTCATGTCTGACAAGAAGTGCACAGCAGAGAAAAAGGCTGAGATGGAGAATGTTCTAACGCAGGTAGGTGCCTGCGTGGGGAGGTGAAGCTTCAGGAGTGCGTGTATAGCAGAGGAGGTGCAATGCACCAAGTCCAGAGACAATGTCCCTTCTGTGTCTCTGAAGATGCTCAGAAGCCTTTACCTCAGAGATAATGTTGGACTGTACATACTCCTAAATACTGAAAACTTACTGAAAAAAAACCCCTGTAAACTTGCTGGTTAATTGTGTCTCCCTTCCTCTGCTGTCTTGGAGAGTTATTCCTATTTTATTAGTCTCAAGAGACTAATAAACGTTAGACTAATTAAACTTCCAAGAATGTTGGGTTGGTGGAGCTGAAGCTCGGTCCTTGGGGCTGATCTGCTCTGTTCCACTTCACACCCCAGCAAGAAGCCCATTTCTTTTGAGTTCCCTCCTTTTGTAAATCCCTCATTACGGGATTACGATACAAAGGAGCAGATACGGATGGGAAATGCTGTCAGCATTTTTTCTCAATCACCTTAGCACTGAATTGGTTGTTTGAAAGTTGCCTGGGCTTTGAAGCTCTTGAGATTTGTTCCTCTGTCCGTAGCACCCTGCACAGATTTTTCCTGTGTTTACTGTGAGAATAGCTGGTGCTCCAGGCTGACATTCCTGACCAGCTCTACAGACATTTGCCTTCATTTTTTCATTTGTTTTTCTTACTTTGTTCTTAGCGTTTGTTTTTATCCTCATGAGTTCTAGCATAAATGCTTCCAGAGCCATGCATAGAATTAGTGTTTCCTTCCAGAAAAGGCAATTTTTTGTTTCAATGCATTACATCACTGAGCAGCTGTCAGTCAGTTTTCCACACTCCAACACTGAACTTTGACCGTCCTTTAGGGGATATCTCTCTATTAATAAACTCCTGTCTTGAGTTTTCTCGGCTATATGAAGGATCATCACAGTTAATCCTAGAAGCAGCTCGTTTGATTTTAATTTAGAGTGTTAAATCATCGCTGTCCTGGGCAGTATAGATCCTTCGTGGTACTTCAGTCTAGAAACGACATTAAAATGTACAGATGCAAAAGGCAAGTACGTAAATGCACAAAATGAAGCCAGAGATTGCAGCTCCAGTATGGTTTGATTGCAGTTAAATCTGCGTTTCTACTGCTGCTTGGTTCCCATCTTCCAGAGAAGGAGGAAGGAGGGGGCCTGGAAGGGTCTGACGTTATCCCACTTGTGAAAGCGTCTGGTCATTACCAAATTGTTTTCAGAGCAAATGGAAAATCTTCCTTCAAAAAGAAGCCCTGTGCTGCAGATTTGCCCTATTTAACTAAAATGCAGAACAGCGCGAAACGAGAGCATCTAATGCCTAGCTTGTGTTGCATGCAGCAGAAGAAAGAGAAATGAATGCAGACAAAGCCCTGCAGATATCTTAGCTTACTTCTCGCTCATTGCTGTATTTTTTTCATTCCCAACACGCTGCTCCCCGTATTTTAAGCTGAAACTGTTCAAAAGGAGCTACTGGTGGGTGGTGATGCAATCCCAGTGACTTTTCTGCTTTACACCCACTCTTCTGCTCAGCGCTTGCATTTCTATCTAGACTCCAGACTTCCTGGGGTATGACTGAGACGTGGACCTGTATTGCTAAAACGGGTTTGCAGATGTGCAGTGTGTTTTTCTATCATCGGTTCAAACGTCAGCTTGCGTGAAAATTTAGGTTCAAGGGGAGTATTTTGGGCAGGTGATTCAGAGCTGTGGATCATGCGCAGTAAAAGATGAAGAGGACGTAATTAATTCCTTTAATCTAGTCCAGTAATTAAGTACTTCTCCTGTGTTTTGATATTAGTTGGACAATTACGGCCAGCAAGAACTTGCAGATCTCTTTGTGAACTACAACGTGAAGTCACCTATCACTGGGAATGACCTGTCCCCTCCTGTGTCTTTCAACCTGATGTTCAAGACCTCCATTGGGCCTGGAGGAAACATGCCTGGGTAGGTACTAATCTCATTCTGCTCACACTCTCCCTTCTTCCTAGATCACTTGGAATAAAAATGAAGTCTTAACAGGATTGAAATATGCAACTCCTTCTTGAGTAGCCTTCCTCTGCCTTTCAGTCCCTGTATTCTCTGGCAGGATAGCATTCATATGCTCTTGGTGAAGGCTTGGAGGAATAAGGAGCTGTTGCAGAATCACAAAAATACTTGAAGCAGGCAGACTATGGATCACAGCCATGAATTCACATACATATGGGAGCCACTCCCTTGCTGGTTGGACTAGTTTGCATAAAGCCAGTTAACGCTGGGTCCACATTTGTCAGTGACTTCATGACTGTATAGAACCTGCATCAGTGTTTCTGTTTCAGGATGAAGTTACTCAGTAGGGTGATCCGGTGGTAGAATCGTTTACTAGGTGTTTGTGGTTAGTGCGTGAGATATAGAAGCTGCTGTCTGGAGTTGAGGTCTCCCGAGACTAAAACTGAAACCTCCATTGAAGAGCGGAGATTCTAATTCTTGTGTTTGCTCTGGGATGGGATCAGAGATACGTGTTGTGTTTGTTCTCTGGTGTAGTTCATGAAATAATCTGTGGAGGTGGTATTCTCTGTGAAAGTCTCAAGTCACAGTAGGTGTTTTAGGGGCCTTACACTGAAGTTGTTTGTTTATTTTCTCCTTTGTCTATTGCTTCATTGTCTTGTGCTTGGAGTTAAAAGACTCAAAAGTATCACCTTTTAAGTTTTGTGGTAATTGTTTTATTCTTGCCGCTCTCCCCACCCTTTTATCTTCCTAACTTTTCCTCTCTGCCATCTCCTTCCAGCTATCTGAGGCCAGAAACTGCACAGGGAATATTCCTCAACTTCAAACGTCTTCTGGAGTTTAACCAAGGCAAACTGCCTTTTGCTGCTGCCCAGATTGGAAATTCCTTCAGGAATGAAATCTCACCCCGCTCCGGCCTTATCCGAGTGAGGTACTGCACGTTTCCTCTTCCAACAGAGGGTACCTGGCAGCAGGTAGCACCTCCCTTTATTTCCAGTGTTTGTACGTGAGTGTTTCACGTCAGTGCTTTGTCCCAGAGGACTCCTGATAACGTTCCTAGTGAGTCTCGGGGTTCATGGGTGAGCTCATGTAGTTAAGGTTTGAACTACACAGCTCTGTCTAAGCCTGGCTGGGGGGAAGTAGGATCTTGGAAATAGCTGCTATATTAGAAACTCCTCGATTAAACTCTGTTTTACTGACAAAGTTTGACTTCCATGTTCATCTAAATGAGTCCTACTAAAGGTAGCTGTGTTCTCTACAGGACGCGCAGCTTTGTTTGTTTAATTATGTTCACGTGACTTACTTGAAAACTGAAATCTAGGATCAGAACGTGATCGCCCTCACAGCAAGATTTCCTTGTCTCGGTTCTGCAGTTTTGCAATTTACCACAGAGAGGAAATTGTGGGATAACCTGACTCCGGGGCATGTGTTTGTGTCCCGGGATCAGTCAAGCAGGGACACTCAGTGTTACTGAGAATTGCTTTCAGAACTTTCTATCTCAGGATAAAAGCGATAATTTTGTTTCATTGAAGATAATCTATGTTTTAACTGAACTCTTCTGAGCAGAAGTTCTCTTCTGCCTAATTTAGTACAGGAGTTCCCACGTACGTGCCACACACACAGGCAATGCATGTTGTAAACTTGGTGATTAATACAGTGTCCCTCAGAGGCAGTGGCATCGTTAGCACTGAGCAAACTCTCCAAATTTTCTCAGTTCTCCTCTTCTCTTGCACATCTGGAAGCGAGAACTCTTCTCATTGAAATGCATTTCCAGTCAGGTATAAATTACACGCTTGCGGCACATTTATTTGAGACAGTTACGCTATCACAGCAAATTACATCCCGATGCCTGTGATTTGAAGTTAATGATTACCTAGAGCTTCTTTTAAAGGTTCTTGATAACAAGCTAATTCAATGTGAAGTGATTTCAAGTGAAAAGGTTAAAAATCCATATATGAATAGAGACATATTGAAGACAGGTTCTTAAATCAGAACTTACCCCATTGCTCAGTGTAGCAGTGTCATTATCTTCGAGAAATTATCACCTCACCTGACTATTTTGGGTGTGTCTGGTATGGCTACTGAATTAATCAGAGGATTACTCTTTGTTTACCCTGTAGGAAATGTATACGTCTAATGTGGGCATCACAGCAGTCTGGAAAAACCCCAAAGAATTTCTGGGGCTATTTCCAAAGGTGTCATTCTCTGCTCTGAATCACAGTGGTGATAATCGTGGCCTGGAGATCTCCAGATGAATTTGTAGAAAGTTTTGTTAGGAATTTGAAGGTGAAACTTCAAAACCAGTGTCAAGGCTGGTTCATGTTCCAGTCTGTACATTGTCTTGGCTCTGGTTTCGCGTATGATTCTAAACTCCTGACTTGCTTGTGAGAGGCTGAAGCATACTCATTTAGTAGAGGGGCTGTGGCTGACACATAAAATATTTAATCCACGTGGTCGATTGTGTTTTCATTAGGGAATTCACCATGGCAGAAATTGAGCACTTTGTGGATCCCAGTGAGAAAAACCACCCCAAGTTTCAGAACGTGGCAGATCTCAACATCCTCCTGTACTCTTCTAAGGCCCAGGTCAGCGGGCAGTCCGCCCACGTCATGCGGCTGGGAGATGCTGTCCAGCAGGTAATGTTCCTCTCGCAAGCACGTGGAGCTCGCTCTTCTGGATATTGCTCTCCAGGATAAATTGCAAACTGTTGTGTTGGTGCCAGCTGGGGTTTGCTCTCAGGTTTAGGATTCAGTCCATCAGTGTGATGAAGATCCAAGCCTGCCCCTTGTTATCGGTAATGAAAGGCTGAAGGTGGTGTTGGGATGGTGGTTGGAGGTTAGGCTTTAAACATTGCTAATGGGAGAGAAATAGTCAGGAATGTTCATGTCAGAAAGCTCTGGGATGACTGGGAATCTAATACTTGCTCATCCCCATCAGTACGTGGCTTGAATGTTGGGGTTTCACTACCTGATTCTTCATGCATGCAGATGATGAATGAGGAGGTTTACTGACCTCTTCCACTCAACCCACCCAAAACCCCAAATAAAAAGCCACCAAAACACTGCCCCCCAAAAATACATAAACAGAAAAAAACCCCAAACAGCACCACCAACCAAATAAAGAACACCACTCCGCCGTTGCAACTGTGAACTGTTGGATACAGTTGTTGTGGGGTCCTGAGCTGTAACTGCGAGTACCATGTGCTGATGTAATACTGGTGACTGCATTGTTGCCTACAGCAGGGTGTTTTCAAGCAGGAGATCTTCAGGGACAGTTAGTGATGAGTTCTAGAGTAATAACAACACTGTTCAGATGGAGATGCTACCTGTCAGTTTGAAGAGATGTCACGGTTTCTGGGATGACACAGTCCTTTATCGCAGGCAGCTGTAGGAACTTCTGTCTGTAACGTTTCAGGTTGTCTGCCGAAGTACAACAAATCATGACTCTGCTTCCTTAGGAATTAATGTCTGTGGTGTTGTTCTTTTTTCCTCTTCCTGCTTTTTCCCTTTCCAGGGCGTGATCAATAACTCCGTTCTCGGTTACTTCATTGGCAGAATCTACCTCTTCCTTACAAAGGTCGGCGTATCCCCAGAGAAGCTGCGCTTCCGACAGCACATGGAGAATGAGATGGCTCATTATGCCTGTGACTGCTGGGATGCCGAGTCCAAAACATCGTATGTAAGTGACAAACTGAAATGGCGAGTGGCACTCCCCGTCAGATCTGTTGATAGTGCAGCAAGGGGCTCCGCTTTAGTTCTTAGCTTTTAAAAACAGGGCTACAAGTCTGTTTGTGTCCAGCCTCGTGTTGGTATGAACACAATGCGGTGGAAATATTCTGAGTCCAGGACGAAGGGACTCCCTGCAGGGGCCTTCCGCAAAGTTTATGAGCCGTTCGTGCTTGTCTGTAGGTCAGTGCCTCAGACGCCTTTACTGGAGCCTGAAGTTGTCTGGGGACTTTACGCTGGTTGAATTTCATCTGGAATTAAAAGGAGACCGAGTCGTGGAGCTTTCCAAAGACTGGAACCCATGTAACACAGTGGGGAAGGGTTTGTTTTGCTGGAGACGTTATTCCAGGGTGGATTCCTTCCTGCTTGAATACTCGTTCTTCCTTTCCCACTTGCAAGCTGTGAGAAATGAATTCGCTCCTGCCAGTTTGGACAGCTGGTGCCGGGAGGAAAATTTCCCTAGGATTTTTTATCTTCCTGCTGACTCATTAAGAGCTTTTCAGTGCAGGCCTTGTTGAGCGCTTTGTTTTTTGCTTGTATTGGTTGGATGTTGAAAAACGTGTTGTTTTCTTTCAGGTAAAGCAGCAGTAGGTAGGTAGGGGCAAGGCTCTTAATTTTAGATTTTCTTGGAGAGCTCTCAGCTGCTTCAGTAAGTTTCAGCCAAGTATATTAGCTGAAGTGATAGTTTCAAAAGAGGTGTCTTGGAAGGTGTAGTAACTAGATAGTGTTGATTGTAAAGTCATTTCTGCTCTTCAAGGGTACAGAATCTACTTTTTTGGGTTGAATCAGTTTAAAAAACCAAAGGAAACAAAGTTACTTCCTTATTTTTGCCTCGTCTAGTGCGGCATCTGTTTGTCTGCCTCCATAGCTTTTCCAAAGAATCTGGGTTATATGCAGGTATCTGAGAATACCTCAGAAACTCTCTGTGACCTTGTTGCAGTAAAGGATCAGAAGATTGTAGGGGTTTTACTGAGGGCTGTGGGGTTAGCCTGTGACATTGCGGTGACCTGTACGTGGGTAGAGCCCATCCACAGTCCTGACTGGCAGCGTAGTCAGCCCAAAGGTGGCCACACAGGAAAGTTGTCAAGGCTCCAGATGGTTCAGACAGGTTATTTATGAGCAGGGAGAACCTCATAGAACCTAGGTGTGAGGAGGTTGTGTGTGGTTGGTGGTTTTTGTCTGCGTTAAGGGTTTTTTTGAGGGATGGTTTATTGGTTTGGGGTTTTTTTTCCCCTCTCCTTTTAAGAAGCTAAACCAGACTTACCATTGGTGAGTCTTTATTACAGCTAGATAGAGGAATAGCAGCCAATAAAATTCTACCAAACTTAAGATTGGAAAAAAAATTCCTGCACCTCAGATGAGTGATTTTTTTTTATTATTCACTTAGAAAAGCCCCGTAGAAACTCTGGAAGGAATGGCTGCTTCTGAACGTAGACAGCTGATTACCATATGTTCATAGCATCTCTTTCCATCAGCCTAAAACAGGCTGGACATGTGTGGACCACACCATGTAAATAAGATGAGAAACTTCACAAGCCATGTCATGAATCAGGATGAGACTCACAGGACAGTGTGTCCAACAGCCTAACCCAGAGGTGAAGACAGAAATCCCAGGGGTGTGACAAAACCACCCTGTGAGCTGGACTCACTTATTGGTTTGTCACTTAATTCTGACCAAAAATATTTATACCAACTTGCAGCACTCAGCAGTAAGAAGTTAACTGCTCTGAATAGCTTAAAATCCATCCTATAAAGTTATTACACATTATTACTGTACATTATTACATGTTCTACATTATTAACGTTATACATATTACCCTCTGTTTTCTGAGAAGTAGCTGTGGTACCCTAATGGTTTAATTTATGTAAAAAATCCCCAAGATGTTCCCAAACACTGTGTTTATTTATTATTTTTTTTTCCAGCACAGGGGTTTCTTCTGTTCACATGCCTGTCTTTCTTCTTCCTTTATACCTTTCCTGACACCTTGCACTATCACTGCAGACTAGAAAACCACACAGCATCTTGCTGCCTGTGTGTCCGTGCTGCTGTGACGGTGACTGAAAAGCAGCTGATGTGCCTTTTCTTATCCAGGATTGTCTTTTAGAAAATCTCGATGGTGGTTGTGTTTGCTGCACTTGTTGGAAGGCTTCATCAATTCTGTGATTGATATTTTGGGATTCCTCTTTGCCAGATGTGCTGAAATGGTTAAAGAAGCGCCTCTCTTGCATGGGACCGGTGTCTTACTAGCTTCTAAGCCAGGGTTTTGGGCACTCAGTGTTGTCTGTTCCATACCAGCTGAGCAATAAAGCCCCAAAGGCGTGATGTCTGTATGCCTATAGCATGTGAGTGGTGTCCTCTGGCCCCAGCCCCAAGCTGTTGGCACAGTGCTGACTTCTGCCAAGCCATGTGGAAAACCTGGCTCTGAACGCAGGCACTGGTTAGATCACTGATCATTTCCTCTGGAATTATTCAAATGAAGAAGTGGCTAGTGAGTGGGGACTGCTTATCGTAACAGAGCTAATTACCTAGAAAAAACAGTCATGGGAGCAGAGAGGGCTTAAGAGCGAATAAACATATTTGATGGTCAAATGGACAAAAAAGGGAGTTGTTGAAAGCTTCCGCTTTTTGTTTTTTCAGGGTTGGATTGAGATCGTTGGTTGTGCTGATCGCTCCTGCTATGACCTCTCCTGCCATGCCCGCGCCACCAAAGTTCCTCTTATAGCTGAGAAGCCTCTCAAAGAACCCATATCCTTCCAGAATAAACCAGTTTCTCTTGAAGTGAAAAGGGATTTGACAGTGAGACACCGTGGGGAGCCGTGCAGCATTATTTTTTAAGTTAAATCTGTAAATTTAATGGGGAAAACTGAATCTACAGACGAGCGTGACTTGGGGAAGTAGCCTGCAAAGAACTGAGCATGTGGGTGACTTTACTTGAGTGGGCAAATGGGAGTTACTATTGTGCTTGGGTTTTTTTCTAGCTTAACGCAAGACTCTGGTTTGACTGTGAAGCGCTGGGTGAAATGTGAATGTGAGGTTACTCTCCTGGGTTGCTCCACGTTATTCCATGATTCTGCTGCTATAGCTGTACTTGTGAAAAAAGCTGTATTCTTTCAAAATTCGTGACCACCTTCCCTCAGTGTTTTTGATTGTTCCTTTCACAGAATCACTGAGTGGTTTGGGTTGGAAAGGACTTTAAAGATCATCTAGTTCCAAATCCCTACCATGGGCAGGGATGCCTCCCACTAGACCAGGTTGCTCAAAGCTCCATCCAACCTGGCCTTGAACGTTTCTAGGAAGGGGAGATCTACAACTTCTCTGGGTAACTTGTTCTGGTGTCTCACCACCCTCACTGTAAAGAATTTCTTCCTAATATCTAATGTAAATCTATCATCTTTCAGTTTAAAACCATTACCACTTGTCCTATCACTACACTCCCTGATAAAGAGCCCTTTCTCTTCTCTTCTCGTAGGCTGCGCTTTACTGGAAGGTTGCTATAAGGTCTCCCCACAGGGTCTTCCCTCTCCTGGAGTGAAGTTCCTTAATCCAGTAGCAGAGGAGATTCGTGTTGTGTAGCAATTAGCTTTGACATAGCAAAAGAACCACCTCCTGCTTTCTGTCATCTCAAACTCCTTAACTGCCTCGTACAGAACAGTCAACATTGTTCAGTTTGAGGCAAATAAGGGAGCCATTGGCAAAGCTTATAAGAAGGACGCCAAGGTGGTGATGGAATACCTTTCCATGTGTGACGAGTGTTACATCAACGAGATGGAGCAGCTGCTCAACGAGAAAGGGTGAGCTGGCTGTGTGTGTGTGTGTTTTACCTTTCTTTGACACCACTGATGGGACTTCCCAAATTGCTGCTGGAGCCACTCAGAACCATCTTCCTCCTGAGTGGATCATCTGAAGTGTTTTAGTGCTGTCTTTTCTGCCAAGTCATTGCTGGATGTCCATCAGCATCCCTCTTGATACGTGCACATAAAAAATGTGTAACCATGGTACTCAAATATTTATTTGCGTGGGGATGAGATTCTGGCTTTCGCAGGATCATCCTATAAGAAATGGGATGTGAAATGGAAAGTATTTGCTAGCTTCCCTGCTCTGGTTTTGAGAGCTGACGAGAGCTGGCAGATGGTTTGAACTTAATTTAAAAATTAATCGATTCCGTGAGTGATGGAACAAAACAGTTAAATGAGAACCAGAAATTGTGTGAGTGTCCTCTGGTGTTTAGTGATAGGCTTTGGGACCTGTTGCAGCCTTTGACTTATTGGGGCAGCAGTTTGCATGTTTTTCCTCTACCTGTCTGCCCATATTCCTGGCACGTACGGGAACTGAAAATATAAGAGGTGTCTACAGTTGTCAGCTTTGGCCGAAGCAGGCCAAGAGCTGGATATGTTATGAGAAGGCTAATGATGCAATAATCAGAATGAAACTTCATTTCCCGCTTGAAATGATTCAAGGTGCAGGATCAAGGAACACATTCTAGGGTAACACCTTTTTTTATAATTTGGTTGAACTAAGATTCATCTATCTTACATTTCTGTAAATGTAGAAGCATAGAAAAAGCAGTAGCACTCAAGATGGGGAGAGAAACTATTGCAGGATATGTGCGCGCACGTCAAAACCACAAGAAAGTGAACTTAACGCATCCAGAATCCCACCGAAATGATTCGATAGATTCATTTTGTGTGATATCCTGGGTTTGAACTGATAATGGACTGCAAATCATGACTGTTGTTTAAATTCAGCATCCAGCTGTAGCTGTATTCAAAGCAAAGCCTTTATAAACTTCATTCCATTTGGTACTGGGTCTAAATGCAGGTGATTCACACCAGACTTGAGGTTGCTGGCAGTGTCTATGTGTTAGACCTGTCTTTTGTATGACCATGTTCATATAATTTCATGATGTGAAGCACTCAAGTTTGCAGCAGCCATTTCCTATTAGGATGCGTAATGATAATAGAAATTTGCTTCCTGGAAGTGGGATAGGTCAGTACAGCCTAAATTCTCCTCAGCAAAGACTACTTGTGCTAGGAAAGAGCAAGAGTAAGTAGTTAAAGAGTCATACTACCAAAAGCTTTAGAAATAATCAACAAAATAACAATGCTGAACCCTCCTCTTTGTTTGGTAGCTGTGAAAATACACGGTACCATTTGACATGAGTTAATTTTCATGAGAAGCCCACACACTCTCCACAACGTACGATCTGCAAGCGCCTGTTCCATGTGCCTCCTTTTCTTTCTTCGCTCAGAGATTCTTCCATTTCCTAATTGAGTTTGCTTCAGGCTGTTAACCACAACCAAGTTCACTGTGATAATGGCTGCTTTTAATGGAAAGGTAGTCGTTTTATCATTAACATACATTTCTTTTAATGGGTATGCCACGTTTCTTTGATCGCTGGGGTTTCCCCTCCCTTCTGTCGTCCCACACTTAAAAGTTAACCAGGCAATGTGATTAAGGAAATATAACGTGTTTGTTTATTGCTAGAGCTTTTAAGTGACTTCTTTTTCTCCTTTACAGGGAATTCACTGTTGAAACTGAAGGGAAAACTTTTAAATTAACAAAGGACATGGTTACTGTGAAGAGATTTCAGAAAACGTTACACGGTAAGTTTGTCTCTGTGTTGTTTCATCCTCAAAAATAAGAGGCAGATCAGGATACACTTTGAACATGAGTTGTATTAATTCCGTTGCCCTGTTAGTATGTACTGACAGGAAAATTGCCAAAAGTCATTTCCTTGAAATTCGACAATTTAAGAGTTTTAAGGCTTTAGGATTTCAGTGACCGCTGACGCAGGCCTTCCTGCCTGCTTCTCACCTGCTCTGTTCAGTAGCCTGTTTAATAGACTTCAGGTGACGTATTGTATTCGTACTGCTTCAGTTACATATTCTGGGATTTGTAAGGTCCCACACGGCGCTAAGAACCAGCTGCTGTAGCGCTAAAGGAGCTGGGGAGGGTGCACCAGCTTTTGGAGCTTTCATCTTCAAGTCCATTGCAGCACAGCAGATGGGTTGTGGCAGTCTGTTGGGCAGAAATTTGTGCTTAAAGCTCCTGTTGTCACTCCGCTGCCTGGAGTCAAGTCTTCCAGTGTCTGCCAGCTCACCAGGCTGCCGTCCTGACCAGTCTCTTCAAGCTAACAAGTCCAATCAGTTCCTCTGGTAGTCGATAATCACGTCAGCTTTGGTTGGTGACAGCGTCTCCACAGAGCTTTTATCCTGATGTGAGAAATGGGGCTAGAAGGTAACTTTCCAAAATGCTTGGGATTAAGTTCCTCAAAGAAGTCTTGTCTTTGCAGCCAGCTGTGTAAGCGCCTCACCCAAGGCTGTTTGGGAAGTCTTTGACAGAGCTGGAGACTGAGGTAGATTTCTTCCCAGTTAATACTGTAACTAGGGGATCATCCTGGCCTGGATAAATGCTCCTAGGAAGGAGCTGAGCAACTTGTAGCAAGTTCAGGAAGTATTTATTCTTGCAGCTACTGAACCTTTTGAGATGCTCATGTGTCTGTCAGGTAGCAGATGCTGCTGCTGTGCTGGGCTTTGCTTTGTCACCACTTCAAGGAAGGAACCAGAGCTGTCACTGTTAGTGACGGTATTGCTGGGGGCCAGCAAGCAGAACCCCAGTTGCTGGTTTTCTTTTACATTTGTGCATTTGGCTGCTCTCTGGAAACAGGAGGCAAAGCTTATGGTTCCGCCTGCTCTTGTCTTGAACACTGGTTGGTCAATGCACAAATGAGACCATCCTTTTGAAGGTGAAGTCCCACCCTGGGTAGGGTGCTGAGTTGAGGAGGATTGGCTCTCCAGGCACATGAGCGAGTCACGGTGCAGTGCTGGAGAGCAGGATGCTACCCTAGAGTTTCTAAAGGAGTTGATGCCTCTAATTGTTGTTTCTTTCTCCAGTTGCTCTCTGGGCTTTTTCTAAAAAGCTGCTCTGTGTGAGCAGGGCTGGTATCCTCTGAACTCCCTCTGTACAAAGAGAGGAGGAGGAGGAAAAAGCCTCTTTCACAGAGTGTGGCAAGGCCAGGAGAGAAGGACGGGTACATAACGATGAAGCACATCATATCTTACAGGAATTTTTGCAAACACTTGACTAGTTGATCCTCTTTCTTTCCCAGTCTCATGATATGTTGTAGAGCGACGGAGACTGAAGAGGGGAGGCAGATGAATGACTCTGGAATACGGAGGGAGTTTAATTGCTCGCACGTTCCCTGGCACGGTTTTGGTCTGTGCCCAAGAGCGTGCTCTCAGACAATGCCTGAATGTACTTTGTGGCTTGGTGTGGAGCAGGGACTGTTTCCATTGAATAGTCTGGAGGAGGCTTTGCTGTCGTGAAGTGAAAGAGGGTTTATTTGCATGGATGCAAGTTGTGCTATTTGCTCTCAGGGCCAGAGAAGGGGCCCTGACATGTATTTACAGCCTAAATACTTTCTGTACTTGGACTAAGTCCAGATCTCTTCTTCAGGTATTTGCGTTTGGAGCAGAAATGTTTAACTTCTTACTTCCCGTGTGCTCAGCTCTGTGTAACCAGAACTTTGGAGCAGAAAGGCAGCTTCAGTAAACACATCTTGCATTGTGTATAAATTTGTCTTTAACGATGACGTGGGTTCTTTTGTGTTCCAGTGGAAGAAATCATCCCGAATGTCATTGAGCCCTCGTTTGGTATCGGGAGGATCATGTACACAGTGTTTGAACACACATTCCACATCCGGGAAGGAGACGAGCAGAGAACGGTGAGCTTTCCTCTGGCTGGGCCTCAGCTCAGACCAGCTGCAGGTGTTGGCCTTGCCCTGACATCCAGGGGAAGGACTCCAATAAGGCTGCACGATCCACAGGAGAGATGGGAAAGTCCCGGTGGGCTGTTGAATCCTTGCTTTTGCCAGCGTACGAGTCGCATACACGTGCGCACCGAGAGCGTTGTCGGGCGGTGTGTGCGTGAGGCTCTTACTCTATTACCAGCAAGGGGGAAGAAATTCCTTCTGCTGCTGTCACTTGGCAACGACCCATCATTCAGAGAAAGGCATCACTTCGGTGTTTTATATCCTCTCTTTTCACCACTTTTCCTGGAATTAAAGTTCTGTGCAGCAAGACGGATGATAGACTGTTTCCTCAGTCCCCCATGAAATTCAGCTTTCTCTACTTCTCAGTACCCCTAAAATCTTGGTCTAAACCTTTGCTGTGAGAGGCCAGAGGGCAGCGTACGTAACACAGAGCACCAGTGCCCAAACTGATGCTCTGCACCACTGCTGGTGGCCCGTGGCAAGCTGGATATAAACTTGATGCTGATCCCTGTTCGTTGTTCCTGGCTGCTAGATAGAGTTTACAGAAAAGAAAAACTACCCCTAGTATCTCTGGTAGCCATGGCATGGGATAGTTATGAGGTGAGGGAACAGGAATCAGGAGCCCAGAACTGGGACACAGTTGACTTTCAATCACAAGCTGATCATGAAGTCTAAAATACAGGATTTGTCTTCCTTCTCGTGCCCATTTTCTATGTAGACTGGGCTGTGTATGTGCAATGTCTCAGCTGCATTATTTCTACCCTTACAGGCCTTGCTGATTGGTAGGAAAGATTGTTTTGTTTTGTTTCCCCTCTTTTGGCACGTTTTGCTTTCCTGAGGGTGTCTGTGGAGGGTTCTGAAAGCCTTTGAGCTCCATGTACTCCACGTGTGTGCGGAGTCCCTCTGGGAATCAAACAGGGAGTGAGATGGTTGTGTGACCTCTTCCCTTTAGACTGTGCATAAGACTAAATCTGGAAAGACCCTCTACCCTTCATTTTGCTGTGATTTAGATGAAGTTCACTTTCTTCAGCAAGGGCTCTGGTAGACCTCTTATGGTGGGAGGTAACATTTGGCTGTCAGGAGGGAACGAGGAATGGAGGACAGCTGGAGAAAATCTGTCTTCCTTCAGTGGTGTGAGATGTCACTTGAATGCTGATGTCTTCCTGGAGCAGTCACTCTGCCACCAACCTCAGTCAGAGCTTATTTTTGCCTCCTAAGAACCTGGCCTACCCATTACACTTGCATTTATTTGTGCTTTTTCTTTTTTCCTTAGTTCTTCAGCTTCCCAGCTGTGGTAGCACCGTTCAAGTGCTCCGTTCTTCCTCTGAGCCAGAATCAGGAATTCATGCCTTTCGTCAAGGAATTATGTAAGTGTATTAAATGCCGTGGGTCTGATGGGGATGTGCGCTCGGAGTTTTCTTCCTCGGTGCTATGGAGAGAAAACAGCACTGGAATCACGTGGCTCTTACATAGAGAGAGTCACTGAACAGCTGAGTTGGTTGGTATCAGTCAGCTTTGGGTATCCATCAAACTCTTCAGTCGAGCCTCAAAAAAACCCATCTGCGATGGCAGGCTGAAGAAGTCAGTGACTTTTCTCTGGGTGAGAGTCAAGTGATGCAATATGAAGAGCTCTGAGGCGGTACCCACCTGGGAGGGGGTTTGAGCTTATAGTCTTGGCAGGCACTGGGTCATTGGATCTTCTGTCACAACAAAAATGAGCGTCTGTGATGCTGCTTGAAACCAGGAGCAGTGGTGCCTCCCTTCAGGTAGCCACCAGGATGCGGGAGGCCTCTGCTAGGGTCGCGTTGAGCGTGTAACTCGCTGCTGAGTGTGTAACGAGTCCTGGTGATCCCACCTCCTCTGCTTCTTGCAGCTGAAGCACTTACCAGGAACGGCATCTCTCACAAGGTAGATGATTCCTCTGGATCCATCGGCCGGCGCTATGCCAGGACTGATGAGATTGGCGTGGCCTTTGGGATCACGATCGACTTCGACACCGTGAACCGGACGCCTCACACCGCCACCCTGAGAGACCGCGACTCCATGCGCCAGATCCGAGCCGAGGTAAAGGGCGGGCAGACAGAGCTGGCTGCGAGCAGAGCCGAGTGTGTTTCTTATGGCATTAGCTGCTATTTCTGATCCAGCAACAACTCTGGTCTAGGCTGGAGCTGCCTCCAGCTCTTGTAGGTGGTGTAGCTATTCCGAGAAATCCCCAGGGGAGAGACACTGGGCAAACAGAAGATGCTGGCCCTGGTGCTAAAGTGAGGAGAGGCTTTCGTTTTTCTTGGATGGAGAGGTGTTGATCTTACTAGAAAGCCAAGCCTTGTGCTGATTGCACTGCTCTTTAGAGTTCCTCTTTCTGAGTGAAGGGTGCTGAGTGAATAATTTGTTGGGTTGTGTCTGGCTTTCAAAGGCAGGGCTCCTCTGAATCCACAGGCACCAAAAGGCAGAAGGTCTTTGCCTGCTACAAGCTGCCTGAAGAGCACAGCTCAGACAGAATTTCCTTAAAGCTCTTTTCCTGCTGGTGTTGCCTGTGCAGCACCAGAGAGGCAGGTGAAGCATTGCCCAAAAGCCACACCTGCCCTAAGCATGCTCTGCTAGTAGAGCCCTGGTATAGAGACTGGGATAGAACTGGTTTGGGTTGGAAGGGACCAGTGAAGGTCATCTAGTCCAACCCCCCTGCAGGGACATCTGCAACTAGAGCCGGTTGCTCAGAGCCCCATCCAGCCTCCCCTGGAATGATTCCAGGGATGGGGCATCGACCACCTCTCTGGACAACCTGGGCCAGGCTCTCACCACCTTCAGTGTAAAAAAGTTAATTCCTTATATCCAGTCTAAATGTCCCTCTTTTGGTTTAAACCATCACCCCTTGTCCTGTCACAACAGACCCTGCTAAAAAGGCTGTCCTCATCTTCTAGGCTGCTTTAAGTACTGGAAGGCTGCAATGTCTCCCTGGAGCCTTCGCTTCTCCAGGCTGAATCCCCCTAGCTCTCCCAGCCTGGCCTCCCAGCAGAGGGGTTCCAGCCCTCCCAGCATTGCTGGGGCCTCCTCTGGCCCCGCTCCACCAGGTCCCTGTCTCTGCTGGGCTGAGGCCTCCAGAGCTGGGCCCAGCCCTGCAGGGGGGGCTCCCCAGAGCCCTGGCAGCAGAGGGGCAGGATCCCCCAAACCCTGGCCCTGCTGCTCACGCTGCTGGGGATCAGCCCAGGGTGTGATTGACTTCCGGGCTGCAAGCACACAGGGCTGGCTCATCTCCAGCTTTTCACCCTCCAGTACCCCCAAATCCTTCTCTGCAGGGCTGAGTAGCAAACCTTCCCATGGTGATCTCATTTCCTGCTCAAAACCTACTCAGAGCTGTCAACGTGCAGCGTCGGCACCTCTGTTGTGCCCTTTTCTCCCTGGCACACCCCAGGATCACAGTTTGGCTCTTGTAGAAGGAGTTGGTGCTCCTCTGCAAGGCTGACTTGTTCCAGCTCCTCTCTGCACCAGAGCACCTGGACTGCCTGGGGCTCCAGAGCTGGCTGTGGGTTGGTTCAGTGTAACGGGCAATTCCAGGTCCTCAGGGCACCCATCTGTCTTTGTCACCTGGGTGACCTCTCACTGCTGAGGAGCACAGACGAGGCTTTGTTATCCTTCAGTTTCTGCAAACGTTCTGTTTTCTGTAGCTGACCCTTTGCACCAGGGCAGTGTGAGCAGCAAAGAAAAGGCAACTCGCAGCTGCTTTTGTGCTGATCTTGCAGTAAATAGGGCCTAGCTAAATCATAGAATCATTTTGGTTGGATTCAATGATCTTAAAAGTCTCTTCCAACCATTCCCCCAGCACTGCCAGATCATCACTAAACCATATTCCTCAGCACCAGATCTCTGTGGATTTGAAACCCTTCCAGGGATCATGGAGACTCCATCACTGCCCTGGGCAGCCTGGGCCAGGGTTTGGCAACCTTTTTGGAGAAGAAATTGTTCCTCATGTCCAACCTAAACCTCCCCTGGTGCAACTTGAGACCATTTCCTTTTCTCCTGTTGCTTGTTACCTGAGTGAAGAGACCGACCCCCACTTGGCTACAACCTCCTGTCAGGGAGTTGTGGAGAGTGTGAAGGTCTCCCCTGAGCCTCCTTTTCTCCAGGCTTAGCAACCCCAGGTCACTCAGCCTCTCCTCGTAAGACTTGTGCTCTAGACCCTTCCCCAGCTTCACTGCCCTTCAGACACACTCCAGCACCTCAATATCCTTCCTGTAGTCAGGAATCCAAAACTGGGTTACAGCATCTCTTGCACGTGTGTATTGTTTTGTTTCCCTTCCAAAACTGGAACAGCGCTACCAGGGATGGACCTTCCTGTGCTTCTCCACAGCGACAGTTGCGCTTCGCTTCTGGGTCACCCTGAAGGACTGAGAGGTCCTTGCTGAGATGACACAGGCTCTGATTTAAGATGTCCTCCTCGTTAATGTTTTTTCTCCCCCCAAACAATCTTGAAGAACGTTACCTTGCAGTCATTCTGCCGCTGATTTAAAAATGACCCTTGTTTCCCCAACAGAGCAACTTGATTCCGTTGACTTTTGTGTTTCATGTGTCCTTGCGATTTTCCCTGCAGATCTCTGAACTTCCCACCATCATTCGCGACCTGGCGAACGGTTATCTAACTTGGGCTGACGTCGAGGCGAAGTATCCACAATTTGAGGGACAAGAGACTGGCAAAAAGGACACGATAGAAGAATAAAGAAAAGGACCTGAAGTTAAAATCCCGTCAAAATGTCCACTTTTTACTGCTCATGTTAATATGAAATAAACTTATCATGTATTATTCAAAGATGCATTGTTGGTGCACACAGGGACTATTTTTTGTTTGTTTGCTT